>NADL03000551.1:0-69029 GCA_002205965.3 Kappaphycus alvarezii
AACTTAGCCATAGCGGCTCGATGCTTGTTTCTTTCCCCTTTGTTCCGTTTCGGGTACTGCCCTTCGGCAGGTTCACTGTCCGAGCGCATTATTTTCGTCTTCTTTGTTGCCCTTTTGCCGAACTTTTGGATTACGAGTTGGTTACTGGGGCTGTGCGGATTGATCCAGCAATCCACGCTTGTGTGCGGTACGGTTGAAATAGGTGCATTTCACTTTTGCCATCTTTGCTTGAGTGATTTCCGTATCGGTATTTAGCGTTTTCCGTTCTTCAATAAGTGTCCTCGCTACGGTTTCCCACTTGATTCCATTCTCTGTTAGCGTTTAATTGCTGTCGTGAGAGGGACAGCTCGGGGACTTCGATGGATGCGACGAGTATTCCGACCGGGAGGGTGTCATCGAGCTCGGAAACCATGTTGCGGAGCTCCTCGACAATTCCCGCCATCTCGAAGATAGCTTGGCCACGTCGGACTTCTTGTTCTTGTACCGAACGGATACCAACTCGGAGATCTTAGTAATATTCAACGCCGTTGAGGTTGACCGGTAACGAGCTTCGAGCTTTTCATCATCTCTTTGGGCTTTTCTTTAACCATTCGGACGAAACACAGAGCGTGGTCACTGAGCGCTAGCACAATAATGTTGCTGACTCTGGCGCTCGGTGAACTCGGCCTTCTGCTCAGAGGTTCACGCAGTTGTTACTTCAGCGAATACTTCAGATAAATCCCTGGCGGAACATCCAGGTTCCACACGAATTATCCACAAACCGTAATCGGACTTTTCATCGAGAGGGCGGATTGGGCTTTCCTTGGTCCGACATGTTAAACGAGACCAATCGGGCAATCTATATTATGGAATTAGGTTGAATGATGGATGGCTGAGCTAAACGAGATCTGGGCCCACAAACTGTCAGAAAAGATATGATGAAGATGTTCCGTTTTACTCGGTAGTTCATATGCCCCGATCGGTAGAGTCTTCGCCTACTGTCCTAGACTAAATCCCTATTATTGTTCGGGTAGACTAAAGCATAAGGTTCCAACAAATTAGGCTATGCCAATTCCCTGATGCGCAGCCTGCGTCATCAGTAATTCCGTCCGGGTTTAGTCCAGCATCATCAAAGCCTCAGCAATGTTCTTCCATGTGCGACATTAGGGCTTGCTTGCTTCATGGCGGTAATTTCCGTAACGGGAACAGAGCATAATCGAAACGAGATACAATTTCGGTGACGATGTAATAACGTAATCATAACGCATACATAAAAACAATTTTGACTTTGTCCGTTCTCGGGTTGGTGTAATGTCATTCATTCTGACACTGTGTAACGGAGAGTCTGGAAATGAGGCCGACTCATGAGGTATTACCTCACAGGGCTGTTGTGAGACAACCGTAAGGCATGCTGCGTTGGAAAGAAACCGTCTCAGCAGCGTGTCTTTGCAAAAGCACAATTCGCACTCGCCCGAGGGACTCTATGGCTCGTACGGCTACGTGCCTAGCTACGTCTGTGGTGCCACCGCCAGGTGGATACCAATACTGGGATCAATCGGGACCTGGCATGCGTAGTGATGAAGTATTGATACCTCCTGAACAACGACGCTTTCGCGGCGTTTAGAGATGTCAAGGGTTTAAAGCAACGAGCCCGTGTGTTGGAGGGTGCAAGAGATTGACGAATGTAACCTCGAAAAGGCTGTCCCTCCGGTGCTCCCTATAGCCTTGAAGTATGGCCTTTTGCGGTGTTAGCCATTGGGACGGGGCTCCATTGCCGGGTGTCGCGCAGCCTTTGCTAAGTCCGACGTGAGGACCGTAACCTGGCGGTCGTGAAGCTTGATTCGCTCTCAGTCATGTAAACAGTGCAGGAGGAGGTCGCCGAAGATGTCCAGGGTTTCCGAGCATTTCTCCTGGGGCACGGGGTGTTGGTGGCAAATAACGGTACCTGGAAATAATATTGGAGCCAGAAAGAGATCTTTGGGAGCGATGTGTGTCTTAAGGCCCGGGCATGGTTCGCAGTATACCCATTGTTTAGCACTGATCCACGAGCGAAAGGCTTGTCTCCTGCTGTCGCCAGGGGGTTTGAGCTCTTGAGCGGCTTCGCGAATTGAATCCGTCAGCTTCTTTTGCGAGGGTGGGTTGGAGCAAAAGGGGCTGAAGGGAACTATCTTCGCCGGCGGACATGAAGCAGATCACACCGTATGGGCGTCGGCTGCATCTTACTATGTGCTCAGCAGTCGTACCGAAGCCGGTAAGATGGAGCAGCCAGCGGTATAAGCAGCGGCACAAGAAGCGAGGAAAGCGGAGGCGGAAATGTCGCGCCCGACGTGAGTCCTATCCCCAGCGATGGTTTTCTTGGGGTTTAGCGGTTTCACTGGGAGCTTGAGTTCTCGGAAGACTTCGCGGTCGAGGACGCCTCTGGCTAGAGTTCGGACGCATTTCTCGATCATCTCGTCAAAGCACTTGGCGCCTTCCGCTGTACTACAAGGGGGAACGACGCGTAACAAGTAGCCGACCTTGCAGACGCCAAAGCAATTTCGGAGGAGTTGAAGGGCCACTTGTGTGTCGTCGAGATCGGCAATTGTTGCCTGGAAGGGCTTGAGGGACTCGACGTGTTGGTAAAAGTCCCGTTGCATGAATGCCGTCGACCCTATGGGTGCGTTGAGAATGTGAGTCCCTTTGCTGTACACTTGCTTTAGGGCGGCTGGGTAAAGCTGATGGACGGACGGCGGTGGTGCAGTGGGCCACCAAATCTTGCACTTTGTTATGGATAGATGAAGGCCGCGGTCTGTGGCATATGACGACGAGAGGACTTTTACTGCTTTCAATAGCTGCTTGTGGTTCCTATGATATACCCGTCGTCATGATACCAGAGCTGTAATAGGAGCTGCCCTACTCTCTGACGCCATCCTCGTTAGAAGAGAGCAAATCGAGATCGTAGTGACGAGGCGGAGGTATAAAGTAGTCGAACTTGTACCACGGCACGTGCGAAGTGGGAGGCCCGAAGGCGAGCATTGCTTGGGTAGATTTCCCGACGGCACTATACGTGTCGAGGCCGAAAGAGTGAAACTTGGCGTTGACAGAAGAGCACAGGGCGGCGAAGCGTTGCGTTTTCTGAGCTCCGATTCCGGCAACACCCGGCAGCTGAACGGCGGCGAGACTGAGGTGGGGCGCGAGCGGTGTGGAGGCTGGCTATAGAGAGGTCAGTTGCTTGTGAGGGTGGTGAGAGCTCAAGATGGTCGCTGAAGATATGCATGCGGGCCGTGGATGCGGTGGAAGATCATGTTTACACGGGAAGTTGAACTCTGTGGTGGGGCGCAGGCAGGGCGATGGATGTCGGAAGAGGGTCATGAGGTCATTCCGGATGTGAATATGACGTGTGACGTACCGCTCCAGGGAGGGGCAGGTGGTGGCGTGGACTGCAAGCGGGTGGAGGAGTGGCGGGGAAGGACGGGAAGAGGGCACGCCGCGGGGGCACGGCTGGTTTCCTGGGAATGTCGGATTACCGAGTCTTGGCATCACCATGATGGTCCAAATTTCAGGGTCAGCTTTGGTAGAAAGCTTGGCGACAGGGTGTTTCGAGAAAGGTAGGCAGGAAGATTGCGTGGACAAGATAAATTCCGCGCAAGACGATGGGAAGGAGGTACGAATCCCGATGAGAACGGTGGAAGGCGGCGGTGAGGGTTGGTTGTGCACTGGAAAGGTGCCCGTGGGTTGAAGGGAGTGGAGGGGCGGTAGACTGGAATGGGGGAGGAATATCCCATGATGCAGTGAATGTTGGATAGGCGGATGCAGATTGGGTGGAACAATAGCGTACGTGGCGAGGAGCGAAGTGTAGTATGCGATAAGGGAAAGTGGGGCGGGGAGGGTGAGCCCAGGCCCCCCATTTGAAACGGGAGTGTAGCGCAGATCCAAGCGTCGTCGTGAAGGTGGGGGTGAAGGGCGTCGAATGCACCCCGCAGTTGTAGGTCAAAATGTTTTGCACTAGAAAGAGAAAGTTGCGGGGGTGCAAGTGTGGAGGATGTGGTCGGGTTCGAAAGGCGGGGGGGATTTGGGGTGGGGAACGGCCTTTGTGCGAGAGGGGGGGGGGACAGGTGTATGAAATGAGAGGGTCTCAGGAGGAGAGTGAGGCAGGCGAGACTAGTGTGACAAGGCTGGTGTCAAAGTAACCCGTAAGACATGTTTTGTTGGACGAAAAGCGTCGCGGCGATGTGTCTTTGCGTAAGGTTTCCATGGCTCGCACCGCGACGTGCCCGGCCACGTCATGCGGCACGAATAGCGACATTCTGCATATTATCGCAGTACAGTACAGTTGTGCAACATTGTACAACCCATAAAGATTTACGACGACCACAGGACAGGACTTGTCTGCGATGGGCGGGATGACGTCTTCGAGGAACAGAAGGGCACAGTCATTGCTGGACTTGCAGTTGGAGTCGGGCGGGAAACCCCGCCTCGAACAATCCACGGTCATTGCTGCGTTGACAATTGTACAACAAAAAGAGAAAACAGCATTGCACCATCAACCAAGATCTCCCAACCTTTGCACCCACCAACACTTTTTAATGCTTTTCTACGGGGGTAATATTTGAAAGATAGGGAGGGTCGGTTGTATGGTAATTCCCTCGTTGATTCGCGTTCAATCCAAAGCAACACGAAACACCAACGGCCGCGGTGAGAAATGCGGCGGCGGCATGTGCGACGGGGAATGTTCGATACCAAACGTGTTGATTGTTTGTCGCGGGTATGGTAGGTACAACAGGATGATAAAATGGAGCACTCGGATATGCCACTGTACATGTACATACATGTACTGTACTGTAATCACAGCCGTGATGATCGGAGGATGAACGGTCAAGTCCCACGTGAGAAAATAAAGGCATCCCGCAACCCTTTGCAAATGCTGCACATGTCCGCGCAAGTAAGCTTCGGTACCGTGCAGTACATACCTTTGCCAGTCGTAAACAGGTCCTCTGTCCTCGTCGCTCAAGAGTGACGACGTGACTCTTCATATCTCCAACCCCAGGCTTGTGTACACTTCTTGCCCACCGAATCGCACACGTCTAGACTGTAACCAACCAGATTCCAACCCCCAACATCCGGTAACATCCAGATATCATCCACTCTTCCATTCTCCATAAAACTCTCTCCTGCGCGCAAGCGACTCGTTGCCCCATCTCCGTGCATCATACGGCCCCTGTACCATTGTGAGCACAATCTCTATGCCACAAATCAAGCCAGTCTACATTCTTGTCGAACCAACTCGACACACAAATTGCGATACGATACATGCAGCTCGCCGTACAACATCCTGCTCCACTGCAAACCTTCAAACCCCTCTTCCACCCTCCTACCGACCACCTGCTCCCCTCACCATTCCAAACCAACATGTCAAACAACTCATCACAAGCTCCGTCCTCCTCACCCATTCCTTTATAACCCCTCTCCCTCCGCCCAACAACATCTCGTCATCCGCCAAACCATCCTCCAACACCATCACAACAACCCCGCAAACCTACCACAATGGCTCTCCCCACCCACTTTTCCTCCCTCCTCCTCCTCCTCCTCCTCCTCCTCCTCCCGTCACCCAATCCCAGAATTGCCCCTGCATCTGCCGCGCCGCCTCCCGCGGTCTATCAAGCCTCACATTCCAGTGCACCCGTCCAGTCTTTGTAAACCGTGGTTGCGCCATCCTCCCCTGCAACCTGGACAACCCCGCTCCTCCCCGGTTTCCACTGCTGCAACCCCTCCCCACCCCCACCCCTCCTCCAGTCCCCCACCACCCTGCCCCTGCGTCTGCAGGGTCGGCATCTTTCACGAGGCCGCCTCTAGACGCGACTGTGATCGTATCCCGTTTAGTACCCTCTGTCGTGTCGCCAGTTGTACATTGAGTACCGGGATGAGGAGGACTGGCTCTTATTGCTGTGATCAGGGCTTGGTGGACGAGTTGGAGGAGTCCGTCGACCCGGAGGTTTCCTTACCCCCGTCACTGCCCTGCCCGTGTGTGTGTCGTAGAGGGAGCTTTAGATACCAAGCAAGTCGTGCAGAGTGTGGAAGAAGGGCGTTTGTTGGGAGGTGTAAGCTTGGATCGTGTGTCCGTGGGCGTGATGACTCTGGCGTGTGGTGCTGTTGAACATTCTGATGGGGTTTTAGCGGAACGGAGTGCGATTCATGGGGAGTTGCCTGCTGTGGAGTGCTAGCTTTTGCTTTTGCTTTGTTGGTTGGGTTTATAGTTAGTTGGTTTTGCGTTTAAGTTTGTCTTGCCTTGGCAAGGAGTAAATTTTGGGTCGTTTTAATCCATGAAAAATGTGGTCGGCTGTTCCCTCAGCGATGTCGTGATGTGTGTAAAAGCTTATAAACGATTGGCGGGAAGCTGTCAAAACGCTAGAAATCGGGGAAACGTTTGGGTGTTTTACTCTTGGAAGGTATATCCGACCTATCCCATGGTTTTCCAGACAACCGCAATCGACTCAAAAAGGGTATACTGACACAGTAATGGGGGAGGAACTACGCTCCATAAAAGGCTACCTTCCGGCCAGCCATCAAGCAGACCGCATTGGAGATAACGGCTGCTACAGCGTGCGTTTGCAGCAAACCCTCCCGAACCATTCCGTACGTGTCCAATGCCCTCACGGCCACGTTCCTTGCCACGTCATTTAGCACTGCACATGCATCCGGATGCCACCCTCCAAGAGTGGAGATTGGCACAGGCACGAGCCTAACTCTGGTGGAGGTCGCGATAAAGGATTGATATCTTCTCTGCTTTGCATTTCGCGTCGCATTAAGAGAGGACATCGGGTTGAAGGCCCTCACTCTCCTGTTGGAGGGAGCGAGGGATTCACGAAAGTAAAATTAAAAAAATCGGTCCCTCCGCTGCTTCCCATTGCCTGGATGTCGGGTCTCGTGCGCTGGAGACCATGGCGTGCCTCTACAACAGAAGGACGAGCAGCTCTTACCAAGTCTTTTGCGAAAAGGTTTACTTGGCGATCATGTCGGTTGACCCTGTGGGCCCCATGCAAGCAATGCATGAGATGATTGCCATGTGCATCGAGTGTTTCCGGGCAATTCCGTCTTGGGCATGGCCTACCAGGGTGAGAAAGTGGGACTTGACAGTAGTATTGAAGCCACAAAGAAAGAAAGGGCTCGCGATGTCGGTGAGCGAGTCCTTACAGCCGTTATCCTTACAGTCGGTGTCTAGCTGTGTTTCTGAGAGAAAAAAAATAGACTCAAGGTTTCTGTGAGCGTGTCTTTACAACCGGTCTTCTCACTCAATCTGTTGTACTCGTCGCTAGCTTCGATCAGAAGCAGAGGGAAGCATTCCACCAATTGCAGCTGCCCTGTCCAGAGTAACTCTGGCTCCAAGCCTCTCTCCCCTTCTCCATGGGCGGTCTAGGTCTCCTGCAAACTTCAGACATTACCGAGGCTGCTTACGCAGCATCTGTAATTGATTCTTTTGGACTTATCTCCGACCTGCTCACTCTTTCCCAGGACCGCCACTTGGAAGAGATCCCTCGGTCCACCATCTCGCTCTTCTCCTCCCGCCACCCGCAGCTGTCTTCGTCGCTTACAGCTACGGCTGTTTTCGAGCGTTGTTCATCGCCGGTCCCCGGCGAAAGGCTCCAGTCTGCGATCACAACTGAACTCATGCTATCGAAGTCCGATAGGTTGTTCTCGTCCGCGGCAACCCACGACCGAGCACGGCTCCTCTCCGTGCGGACATACTCCGCCTCATCTGTTTTCTCTTTGCTTCCTCACCCCCACCGCGGTACGTACATGTCCTCTTCTGCGTGGAAAGTAGCTCTGGCTCTACGTCTCGCTTCGCGCTATTCCCTGTATCTACTTGCTGTCCGGTCTGCTCCCGCCGCTCGGCTGACATCGCACCCGTCTTAGATCCAAGTGGTCAATACGCGTTGATCTCCAAATACGAAGAAGAAATGACTCGTCGCCATCACATCCTCCGCAACGTTGTTGCCCGCTACTGCAAGGAAGTTGGGATCGTCGCCCTCGTCGAACATCCGCTCCTCTACCAAGTTCCCAACTCATCTGGGCATTCGGAGTCCCCCGCCCTACGAATGGACATAAATATACCAGCTGCATACGGGCTTCACAGTGCCGGTATCGCCGTCGACGTTACTGTTGCCCATCCCTCCGCATGCCGCCACATTTCGCCAAGTACGGTTACAGCAGGCGCTGCCACGACAGTTTCAGAGCACGAGAAACATCGTCATTACCACACTTACTGTAACCAACACGATATTCTCTGATGTGAGCAAATTCGCACACGAAAAAAATCCAGATGAGGACCATAATTGTATACAGCATCGGAATTGGGAATATATCTTTACAGTTTCTGAATTTGCAAGATATATTTATTTTGGATGAGTGTGACAAAATCATCGGTTGATTTTTTTATTTTAGGACACGCTGTCGTAATAGATGTCAGTACAGTTCCAGGTTCTGGGTGATACTACGAGTGACTCTGAAAGGTATATATAATGGCCACATTAATTCCAACCACTGGCCGATGGGTGGCTGGCATGGGTATGGCACCTAGATATTTACATTGAGAAAATATCTTCTAATAGTTTTTCTGGTTCACACGATTCCCGTGAATGCATTTTATGGTTATAAGTATGTTTGTTTGAGACTTTTGGGGTAGCCAAAAGTCTATATAAGCCGAGTAAACTGCTTCCTTTAGTGGAGGTCAAGCAAGTTGGCAGACAACTTAATGTCAAGCTACGAGTTATAAGGAGTTGAGAGTCAACTTCAGACTCAAGAAAAAGTTTTCCTAAGCTGATCCCAGAGCATCCGTGGTAGACACTGCCCCTTTCAAACTTGCTTGTAGCCCTCTCAACTCTCTTCCATAAGAATTTATTTTTTGTTCGTTCAACTATACCACGGTAGCACTTTTGTCGCTGGCAATACCTCTTTCTTGGGGTAGTTGGTTCTGAGTATCTCTTCTATCAGCAATTTACCCCTATATTACTTCTCTCCCTCGTCGAGATTGATATTTATGGCTCCTTGGGCGACGACGGCAAGGTTTTCCCGCCGCCCTGCTTCCTTCGCTGCTTTTCCTTGCTTCCTTTGCTCCTTCCCGTCCCGGTTCCTCCCCTTAACAGTAAATCTGCGATTTCGTCACCCGTTTTGCATTTAATCTCCAAGTAAGCCAGGCACGACAGGTTTCTACCGGCCGCCCGCATCCATAGTTAATTTATGAATACCCTCCGCACGCCTCTGTGCAATATTGTACAACCCATAGAGATTTACCACCACTTCTTCTCTTCTTACAAGCTGTGTCTGGTCGCGTCTCTGATGTCTCTTGCTCTTTTCTGTCTTCGGAGCAAATCAAACATATATGAATACTTCCCCTTTTAAGGGCCGCTGGCCCCCCCTTTCCTGCTTGGTAAAGTATTCTTCTTCTTCTTAAGTACTTGAAATAAGTAGAGACTGTAGCACTGCGAAGGGCTCCAAATGACTAAACATAGTTCTAAAAATATAATTCACATGGTGCGACCCAAGGAACGTTCTAAACGGTACTAAATCCCCTGTCTGGGGATGAGCACTTGTTGCTGCATGAATCAAAACAGGGAAGTGCTAGGTAGCACAGTAATCGAAGCATCCACGAAGCAATGGTGACTCAGTGGAGTAACCACCTGTTGACATAATAGGAACACGCAATTTCGGTTACAGTACAACTAAAAGCGTGCTTTGAAATGTTGCATTTATTTGTCAACACTTAGGTGAAAGTTGATTTCTCGTAGGTCAACTTTCAAAGTCTAGTGGATATAACCGACCACATCTTCCATGCATTGAAATAACCCAAAAAGTACCCGCACTTTCATAGCCACACCGAGAGTTCTCGATGTTCAAAGCTTGTCTGCAGTCCGGGGCATCGGGGACAACACAGCCATTCCTTAGCTCCAGGGAGGGCCACAGACGCGCGAAAAGCCTGCCTCCTCGGATCCTCAAGAGGAATTTGTACCTGCACTTCTGCCTGGATTGCGTCCGTCAGTTTTTTTTGCGAGCAAATTACACTGAACGGGATAATCCTAAACGGCGGGCAAACGGTCAACCACCTCCGATGGGCGTCTGCAGCTGCTTCGTATGTTCCCACCTCCTTAATAGGAGTTGGGAGCAAAGTCTTGCAAAGCTTGCTAGATGATGAGCTAGGAGCCAAGAATATCGCAGCCGCGATGTCTTTCGCGGAGGTGAGTCCGATCCGAAGAGATTGGTTTTTCTTGTCCTTAGGTTTTACCGGCAGCTGGAGTTCTCGGAATACTTCCGAGTCCAGTACTCCCCCTGCCAATTTTCGAACACAGTCCTACATCATCCTGTCTAACTCTACCGCTCCTTCTCCGGTGCAAGATGGGGGCACTACGCGCTACAATAGCTTATTTTTGGCAACGCCAAAACAGTTATGCAGTAGCTGGAACGCCACTTGCCTATTCTCAAGGTCAGAAATCGTCTCGAAGAATGGTCTGAGAGATAATACATAGTTCGTGAAGGACCGTGTACTGTATTCCTTCGTACCGATGGGGGCGTTCAGGACGGAAGTACCCCCGCTGTACTCTTGCTTTATCCCGTCCGGGTAGAGACTCTGTACTGGCCCTGGAGGGCCTATAGGCCACCAGACGGTGTACTTTGGCAGCGACAAGTGCAATCCTCGACTTTCAGAATCCACGGAGCGAAGTAATTCGATGGCTTTGTGTTCCAATCTCCACTTTTGGAGGTTGGTACCCGGATGCATGTGCATTGCTAAATGACGTGGCAATGAACGTGGGTGTGAGGGCACTGGAGACGTACGGAATGGTTCGGGGGGTTTTGATGCAAAGGCGCACTGCAGCAGCCGTCATGTCCAATGCGGCCTGCTTGATGGCTAGCGTGAGAGTAGCATTTTAGGGAGCCTAGTTTCTTCCCCATTACTGTGTCGGTATACCCTTTTTGATTCGATTGTGGTTGTCTGGAAAACCATGGATAGATCGGATATATCTTCCAAGAGTAAACACCCAAACGTTCCCCCCTTGACGAGTTGGTCGTGGCGCCTGATAATCCTCGTCATCGTGGTACCACAGTTGAATTAACAAATTTGCCAAATCTCTGTTCTCCCCTTCCTCTGAACTGAAGAGTTCTTGTACTTCGAGGATAATAGGGTGCAGCACCAGGTCGAAAAGGAGGCCTCCAAGGTTGTCTCCCCGTTGCGTCCCGCAGACGTTTCTTATGGTGTGACTGCCTATCCACAGGAATGCGGGCTCATTTGCATAACAATATGAGACCCAAGAATGTAACTCTGAGAACAGTTGTCTTTCCGCGGTCAGAAAAGCCAGTCTGCTGCACATATTTAAAGCGTTATTGAGATCTACCGTCAATAGCCCATATGCTGGGTCACTGCCGTACTACTGAACGGCTCGTCGGATTCCGTGCACGACTGCGTCGGAACCCGACTATGCGGCGATACCCACTTGGAGAGGTTGGAGGTGGTATGCCGCCTTCTCGGACACTCGCTTCATTAAGCAGCTACCGACCAACCTGCGCAGCGTCTCCCCAACGTCGATTGGCATAGGCGACATTTCTTTCTTCGCCAATAGGGTTAGTGGAGCATCAGCGATTCATGGAGCGAGAACGGCTGGTGCTTTTCCAGTTGCTAAAACATTAACAAGTCTCGTGGTATCTTTGCTGGTAAATAGTACTTTCCATCACCGGTAATCCTCTAAGATATTCCAGGCCCATCCGACAGATAGGAATAAATCAGCGGGGGAAGAGATTCTCAGAAGGAGGTGTTGCAAGCGACAAAAGTACTACCGTGGTATAGTTGTGAGAACCAAAGGAGATGGATGAAAACGAAAGTTCAAGGGCGATGAGTGAGTATAAAAGGGACAGGGTCTACCGCCTATGCTCAGTGATTAGCGTAAACTAAATGCTTCTTGGGTCTGAAGTTGACTCTCAAATTCCTAACTATTTCGGACTCGGCTTGAAGTTTTCTGCCAACTTGCTTGACCTCCACAAGAGGAAGAAGTTTATTCAGCTTCTATAGACTTTTTGTCTAACCTTAAAGTCTCAAGAACGTATACCAAATAACATAAAATTAACTGAAACAAATCATGCGGACGATAGAGACTAGCAATAAGATACTTCCAATAAATATCTACATCTACTCCTCACAATCTTCATTCTCAAGGCTAAAACCGAGCAGCTCCTGCAAAATATCCATGCTACCCATACAGTCCACACATATCCCTCCGAGCGGGTTGCAGCTTCCTGTGGCCTCTCCTGAAATATCTAGACCACTGAAGATATATTTATCAACTTCCATGACCGGTACCACTTGATCCTCCATTCGTAGCTCCCGCCCCGCACCAAAGTTCTCGGATCTGCGGTCCAATTCCTGCACTTTCACCTCTTCCTCCACGGACTGATCTTCCCTCCCATCCCCGTTCTCCTCATCCTTCTCCTGAGTCTCTTAAACAAGCTCAGGGGCTAACCATTTCTCGAAGAACTCCCCACTCTCCTCCTCGATTTTCTCAGTCTCATCCTCACTTACCTCCCTCGCCTATTCCTCTATAAAGATGCGGCGAACGAACTCGATGATCTTCCTCTTAATTTGCTACCGTAGGTAGCCGCCGGCATCAGTTGGCCCGTAGGCGGCGAGATGGAGGCAATTAATGGGACGGCAAGGGCGGTTTTTGGAGATAGGGACAGAGGGGCGATTTGAAGACATATTTCTGGAAAAGGGGTGAGCGGGGTTGCGGATGTTGACAAAAAGGGTAATAAGCTTATCGAATTGTTGGTAATAGGAGTGATGCTTCAGCGAAAATGCAATAGGACTTTAAATAGGGGCATGTCTTTGGTAATCATCATGGTCTTGGTCAAAAAAAATATTCGAGGCGATACTGCGGGCTTGGGTTTGCATGAATTCGCGGGAATCATAAAAATCTGCGTGATAAATATCGGAACTGAATTTGGAAGGCGAAGTGACCGCGAATTGAAAGGCATCCCTTTGAACGAGGAGGACCAAATATTCAAACATAAAAAAGAAAATGGAAATGTACAGTGAATTTGGATTCATAAAGGAAAAAGATATTTAAATTTTGTTTTGGAAAGAAAAAGGTAGGACGATTGGTCAAGAACGTATTTCAAGATGCGAAGAGGACATTTTTCGTTTCGACACCGACCACATAAAGATTTTAAAGCACCAAAAAGTTTTGCCTTGTTAAAGTCCTGCCAAAATCTGTCGAAAATAGAGCCATGGAGAACTTCTCGAGATCGACATCGACTGCTTTGAGTAAATTATACACTTCACTTACAAAATATTGTAGAGCTACGCCATGGTCTCCACTACATGAGACCCGACATCCAGGCAATGGGAAGCAGCGGAGGAACCGATTTTTTATTTTACTTTCGTAAATCCCCTCGCTCCCTCCAACAGGAGAGTGAGGACCCTCAACCCGATTTCCTCTCTGAATGCAGAGCGAAATGCAAAGCAGAGAAGATACAAATCCTTTATCGCGGCCTCCACCAGAGTTAGGCTCGTACCTCTACCAATCTTCTCTCTTGGAGGGTGGCATCCGGATGCATGTGCAGTCCTAAATGACGTGGTAAGGAACGTGGCCGTGAGGGCATTGGAGACGTACGGAATGGTTCGGGAGGGTTTGATGCAAACGCACGCTGCAGCAGCTGTCATGTCCAATGCGGCATGCTTGATGGCTGGCATGAAGGTAGCCTTTTATGGAGCGTAGATCCTTCCCCATTACTGTGTAGGCATACCCTTCTTGAGTCTATTGTGGCTGCCTGGAAAATCATGGGATAGATCCGATGTATTCTCCGAGAGTAAAACACTCAAACCTTTACCCCTTACAACGCTTGTACCGTCACACCTTTTTGATTTGATTATATTTGTCTGGAAAACTTTAGGAAAAATCGAACATATATTCCAACAGTAAGAACACCCAAAACGTCCCACCTTGCAAACGCTGCATGTCTGCTGACAGAACTCGCAGCATATTTTTAGTCGCCATTCCATAGCACGCCCAATTTCACCGTAGTGTTTTCTCCACCGCCGCCGCACTGCACAGGCTAGTGGGAATTTCACTCTACGTTCCACTCGGGGTACACTCGGGGTAAACTAACCCAAAGGATACTTCCTTACAATTACAGCTGCATACCTCATGAGTGGTCTCTGCTATGGGAACAGGAGGAGTTTGCGTCTCAATCCGCCACAGGTTATGCACTTGTGAGGGTAAATAACAGAGTTGGGTAACTGCAAGTGGAATAAAGATTGGGAGTCGTATGATTGTGGATTCAAACCATGTGGCAGGTCTACTTTCAGAGGTTTGGGCTATTGGTCATAGTAGCACATAGCGGTCGTATTTATTGAGAGTGAAAACTAAAATGCTAGCTCAGGCTTGCACTTTCCGCTGCACCCGAAAATTCGGACATTCTCTTCTGCAATAGTAATTGCAACTATAAAGATAGCTCAGGCTTGAACTCTCTACTACACCAGATAATTTGGACATTCGCTTCTGCAATGATAAATGCAAACGGGAATTGTGTTCAGTCCTGACAGGTGATAGAATGCAGCACTGCATCATTGTGCTTGAGCTCGGAACAGTATTACCTCACTGCAGAATCTCCACGACATCTAAAATACAAATAATGGCGCCTACCCACAATTTGAAAGCAATTTGTAGCCCACTAAGCAAGCAGACCGCGTTGGAGGTGACCAGAAATCCAGAGTCTTCTAGAAGAATCGCCCTCACCTTGGAATATTGGTCAAGGCCCGGCTGGCTACAGATCGGGCCACCTCCTTGATGTTAAAGAACGGATCGGGATGCCACGCTCCGAGGGTTAAGAGAGGAACGGGGACTAACCTTTTCCTACCGAGAGCTCCATGGGGGTCATTTACTGTAACAGATAGGCTTCCTGATACCCAGTCAACTTGTGCAGTAGTATCGCATTTACATAAAATATTGAGACAGGCGTTGATGGAACATAACTCCACCAGCAAGTAGAAGGGAGACTAGCAAGAAAAAAAAGACCCTTTGGTGGTTGCTTCCAACGCGGAAGCATTGCAAATTCCGACGAGGTAGTTCGACTGTAAACTTCTGATATTTTCGTAGCTTGTCCGCGGATTTTTTTTCAAGATTGTAAGGAGGTGAATGATTTCCTTCAATCTGAGATGAGAAGGTGGCGACGGGTTCACAGGGTGTCGTTTTGGAACAAAAAACTAATTGCACATACTTGAAATAAAAATATACATATTTTCTTACAATTGCTACTCCCGAGATTAAACCAGAAATTACTCAAGGACATCAATTTATCGGAAAAAGACCTACAAACTTGCTTCATCGGCTCATAGCAGATATAAAATATCCTCAGGTATATCTATATTTTCTGCTTCTACCTCATGAATCTTGATCTCCTCTCCGTTCACAAAAACGGACTCCAAAACGAAGATTATGCCTTCTTTCTAGCAAAAAGTCCCCAAATTAGTACTTCCACAGCTCTTATTGGTCCAATATGTCATTTGTATCTTCTGATACTCCTTAATGAAGCTATCCTTCATCTCCTTGCTCTAAATGCTCCGCAGACTGAAGAAAATTACATCTAAAAATACATCTTATTACGCCATCCGAATTAATCTTCTGAGTGGATCATTACCAATCAAAAGTGGTACAATGATGCAAAATGGGGATCTGATTTTGTAATGGGGAGTGAAAAATTGAGACAGGCCATCTTGATGGTAAGGAAAAGGTATGTGCGGATGCGCTGATGGGATAATTTATGGTCTCGGTAATAGTTCAAGGCGCTGCTGAATAATTTTAAATAGGAATATTTATCGATATGTTCTATGGTACTGGTCCGATAAAATATGTGACGGTTACTTCGATTTTAAATAGACGTCACTTCGCGGTCATGAAGTAATCATATAAATGACAGAACGATGAAAGTAAATTTGGATGACGAAAGTATCACTATTCGAAAAGTGTTCCTCTCAAATGGGAGGATCAGAAAAACTCTACTTTCAATATTTTGAAATGTGGACTAACGGAAAAAGCATTAATGGTCTAACTGATTTTATGGAATGGGCAATATTGTAAGAAAAAGTCAACGTCTAATACCTTTCTTAACCGTAAGTATTAAAAACTTTTAAAAGTCCAGATTTTGCACTTTTAACTCATTTTTGCCGGAATGTTTATCCTATTCCATGAAAACTTCTATTACTTAAAATTTTAAGTATGCAAAAAAGTATTTTGAAAGAAAATGGGCCATAAATTTTGCTGTTGTCTGCTAATTTACTCATGACAGCATATTATGAATTTTGTTGGCAAGAAAGACCCATATATGGGCCAAGTTTTATTTAACAATAAGTAGTTATAAATTCATAGTTTCCAATGTATAGTCCGTTTGTATAGAAAAAAACTATCTGAGATCCTCCGACCTTTTAAAGAAGGTCAAAATACGACTTTCGATAATGGTGGAAGTTATGTTCTAAGGTTACAGAAGTTTACGGTTATTTAATGTCAGATATTCTGAAGAGATGGTGGTCAGAAAAGTAGTCATTGCAGTATCAATTTATTACAGAATGGGATGTTCTTGATCTACGAAAGCAGACGGGTCAATATACTGCGTGAGCGAAAACCTCTAGAACGAAAATAATCCTACATTACAATATCGTCAAAGGGAACAGGTAAGGAATTTATGGGATGTGTGAGTATTTAACTGGAATATTTAGTTCTGATCTGAGGAATAGTGATTATGATTAGAGATAAGCATTCATGCTGAACGCACCTACTGTTCGTTCTTCTCGTCCGCATGATTCTTTCTTATAAATTTTACTGTATTAAGTGTGCATAATAAATTCTTAAGGGTATCTTTATTAGTTTATATGAAGTGCACGAACTGATTCCTCAACGAGAGGTCAAGAAAGTTAGAGGAAAGCTTATAGTAGGGAGACGAGTATTTTGTGATGTTGAAAGCCTATTTCAAACCCAAAAACAGTTTCTATTACGTTTAAGCATTGAAAGTAAGTATAGGTTCCTGCTCTTCCGCATAACTGTGTACTTTCGATTCTTCGACATTTCCTTCCTTTCTCTGTTCCAGAAATGGGGCCAAAGTGTGGCATTCAGAGCTCCAAACAGACTCGTTCTGAGTACTTTTCTCTACTCATTTCATCCGCGCCATTTTAATCCTTTCAACGTGCCCACTATTCGAGAAATTAATTTTTTTTTGAATTGTGAGTATTGCAAGAGATGAAAGTCCATTGAAGTTGAGGTTTGACTTTTTGGGGGACTCTGCTTGTCAGGTGCTACATCATATCCGCATATAACAAAGACGGGAATGTTGAGGGCTTTGATATTTCAAAAATATCGTCCATTGTTGCCCGGAATACACTAAACTGTGACTAGTGGTACCTCCTTATTTTCACTAAAAAGCAGGCTCAACGTGAAAGGGAACACAAAATAAACTTTGAATCAACATGCACCTACGGTATTAGCGATGTTACGTTGCAACTATTCAGTAATTAACAACGAGTATTCTGCAATACGTGTACAAGGGATAGGGTATTTGCAGAAATCTGTTTTTCCTCGTGAACGAATTGCTGAAATGGAAGTATGTAGTGAAATAGTATGGGCAATTTTCCTTGCCAATCACCCCATTCCAACCTCATCCTGCACAAATAGACGCACTTAATGTCTATGAACCCTATGGTTTCGTCCCCGACAGGTACCTTGCATGCTCAAAGCCGCAATTTAGTTCGAACTCTCTCCGCTGCAGAATCATCACCGCTACCGAGGCAATCCGTGTTAACGCCAACAAAATAAGGTTAAGGTTCGTATCGTCACTAAAGGATTCAGACAAGTTCGCGGACTAGACCATACAGACACGTATGCTTCTGTCGTTTTTATTGCTGTTGTACGAAGGTTTCTCTGCTTTACAAATCTCTTAGATCTGAAATGCGAGCAGATGAACATACTAACCGCGTTTCTGAACGATGACTTGGACGAAGAAATAGTCATAGAGACTCCAGCTGGTTTCCGAGATCCAGACACGCCCAGCCTCGTCTGTCGACTTCTGAAGGCCCTGTATGGGTTAAAGCATGTTCCTCGCCAATTATATGCAAAATAGATGCATTTCTGGCTTTTTAACTCAACTTTGTCAGCAACTCGCACGAGCCATGCCTTTATGCCTATCGGAAGGAGACTATGTTCTGCATGATAATATCATATGTTGATGATCTCTTCAGTTCAGGCAGCAATCGAAATATGCTCAACAATATCAAGGCAGAACTGAAGAACAGATTCAATATGAAAGACATAGGTCCCGTCCAGGAATTCCTTGGTATTTAATTGGAGCGAAACCGCTCTGAGAGAACGCTGCATCTTTCGCAATCGATATACACAGACAAAATCTGAGAGAGGTTCCAAGTGGCGGACTCAAAACCTGTCGATACTCTAACGGTGCAAAGCTATTTCAGCAAGGATGGAAGTAATGATCAAAAACTGCCTTCATCAGCACCATATTTATCTGAAATAGGCATTCTTATGTACTTGATTATCTGCACTTCCCCAGAAATTGGATTCGCTGCAGGGAAGCTGTCCCAGTTCTTCGAAAACCGACGGTCACTCACTGGAGGGCTGTCAAACGTGTGTATCCCTAATTAAACGGATCTAAAACTGTTGGAATTCGTTACGGTCCTTCTTCATCTCACAGTATCAGTGGATTCAGTGACTCTTACTGGGCTGGCTGCCACTATAGTCGCAAGTATACCGAAAGCTTCGTGTTCATGATGTCTGGTAGACCTATCTGATGGCGCTCCAAGAAGCAAGGATGCGTCGTGCTGTCGTCCTGCGAAGCACAGTGCATATCTATATGCACTGCCTCTGGTTGTCAAATCTTCTCTGCGGTTTGATGAATGAGAAATGCACTACTACTATTAGGATATCGGTTGACAATTCAGGAGCAATTAGCTCGTCACAGGACGAATCAATCAATGAACGAAACAAGCACATTGATATTCGGTATCATTTCGTTCATGAAGCTGTGTCGTCCAAAGAGAACTCTGCTACTCACTTTCGAACCAAAGGCCGAGTCTCTGACGTTCTAACGAAACCTCTGCTGCGAATCAAGTTTGTGAAGTTTCGAAGTGAGTTGGGCATTTTTCCTCTTGGCATTTCAAGTTAGTATTTTATTGTTTTCAGATCGAGGGGGTGCCACTGAGGTCAATTCTAGTTTGAGGGGGCGTTTTGGGGTTATTTAACTTCCTTTCCTTTTTTCTGACGGCGGGCAATTCGCAAGGAGGCTCACTGTTATTACTGTATTTTACCATTCAACGTAGAACTTGGCCGTTATTTTTCTGCACTGGCCAGTGCTGTAAGCTTGAGTTGATCTACTTCAGATCAGCTCAAGAAAGTTTAGAGCCAGACACTCACCGTCGTCTAAATGTCTTTTGGAAACTTCCTGCGATCAACAGAAAGCATCAGTCGACTCGCCTTGAAGTCTAAATAAGCCTTGGTATCTCTCCATCTTCTACCTGGGTAAAGTTCCTCATCAATTTCTCCTCTCTCATCTATCCTTCTCGGTACCTCACTCTTTCTACACTCCTCTCTCTCTCTCCTGCTCTCCTGCTCTCTCCCTTACTCCTGTCTGGCTTCCTCTCTCCCCTCTCTCTTTCTGGTCATCAAAAAGGACATTCAGGGAACTTGATACTTCAAGCTGGACAAATGCCGCGGTATGCTTCCGACGACTCCATAAATACAGCACTACAGACTAAGGAGAATTGTACAGAGACTGATCAAATGTTCTTGTATAACCTGCGTGGAAATACATGAACTGTTCAGAGCAGACGAAAGGAGAATGGAAGGAAGCCAGTATTCACTGCTTGGCTACCTAAGAAATAAAAATCGAACGCAACTTTAAACATTGCTCTACACTGAAGGCGGCTCTTAAGATATACTTCTGGCGTGATATACTTCTGGTGTGAAGCAATATCTTATGTAAACGAGGAAACATACCCCTCTGTGTTTGCAGTACTGCAAAGTTACAAGCATTCACATTATGCACAAACTCTGGTTGTAGAACCTCCCGCGCGCAGTATGTCAGCTTTTTCAATGCGCATGGAGAGGTAAGGTGAAGCACAATCTCCATCATTTGACTCTTGTAGGCCGTGGTACCGCAAACATTGAAGAAGCTGTTTACCTAGCAGCTAGGCTTCATTCGGAGGCCCAAGGTTAAGAAAGAAAGCACGATTACGTGTAATAAGGAGTCAGCTAGCTCAACTCGAGGGCTGAAAACCCACTCGCCGGCGTGCTTCTGTATAACAGCGTTTGAAGTATCCGCCCATGACTCCCATACAGTACTGTTTTCGACTTGCAGAGTGCCACGCAACTTACCGTGTAACAAATAACTGGCCCGGAACAAATGGATATGATAATGAGTTTCGAGAAAATGCAACCTGAGCCAATAATGTTTTGTGCGATATGATCTAAGACGGAGCTTGGAATGTTTCCACTACACGCGGAATGAATATTAATAATTAAGGGCAATACATATGTTTCTTGCTTTTTTGATGAGGACGTACTGTAATTTTTTATGAATACCCTCCGCACGCCTCTGTGCGACATTGTACGACAAATAAAGATCTACGACCAAAATACTGGTACAGAATGTATTGATCCCAAAGAATAAAGCTGAGACATTTGTCTACAACTTTGGGATCAATCACAGTCGAAGAGGTAGCATGCACACTCGTGATAACCATTTGGTCGTCTTTGAATGAACATAGATCCACCGCTAATTATAGATGATGTGTGCTTAATTTAGTAACTCGAGGTCACGATGCAAGTACTTGTATCCGCCCCACTAAAAATGTATGAGTAGTATAAACAGGTTTTCGGACAAAGTCCGACATTTGCAGGATCTGCAGTTGGTTCAGTATTCTAAACCCTGCAGGAATTTGGATAATATTTGCTGCTGTCTTTACATATTTCACGGTAGCCGGGAACAATGGAATTTATTTATGCCACACGAAGAACAAAGTTGGAAACATGCATTGACTTATAGAAGCACTTCGAAAAGCCCTATTATTGTCGATGATGAAAGACCGTAATTGCTCCTCACTCAATTTAATATCGACAATACAATCAAGATGAAGTGTGTTAAAGCCGTATGGCTTTCCAAGTTTTCGCCCCTCAGGAGTTTTGCGAAGCCTTTTTTGCCAACGCATAGATTGACAGGAATGACTTCTCATCTGAAATATGAGAAAAGAAAGAAGGATATGCTTCTGTGATATACGTCACAGTTTCGTGGACCAGTACCACCCCAATTAGTTCATTGGTCTTGGTACTAATGTTTTTGAGAAGTTTTATTCCTAACCATTGACTGGGAGTATCCTCGCTCCATCTCTGCAACAGAGATTTCTTGAACTGTTTCTGCATGGCCTCATCTGCTTGTTTGATGAAGCTCTTGTGACCATCGCGGTATTCATTAATTAGAGCCGCGTCCAAACCAAGCATTAATCTTCTCAGTGCCCTCGGATACAAAAATTCATTACTCTGAGTCTTTCATGATATAGTATGCAGTCTTGCACCTTTATACATCCTATCATTACAAAATGAATGCTCTACAGCAGAAATGTAAGTGAATCGTGATGGTTGCTGCGAGCAATGCTTCGTTTTAAAGGCTGGCGGGCCGACTCAAATAAAAATTTTATTAACCCCCTGCAGTGTCCCAGAAGTGGCAGTGTTGCCTCGTACAACTCATTTAACCTATGAAGGTTCGGCTTGTCCAAAAGCTTTCAGGCGACATCTGACTGTGTACAGAGTTTGTTGATTCCGTCGACGTACAATTTAGACATATTATTGAGCTCTTTAATGTATTTTGACTGCAGCTCTTGTCTCAAGAAACGGACAGTGTCTGGATCATGTATTCCTTTTTTAAGTCACCAGTAGGTGAATACAATTAAAAAATGCAGTTTCTGCAGTTCCGATATACATTTAGTGATGAGAACACCCTCATCGAGGGGGTATTGTAACACGTTTGAATGCTGGTACAGCTGCTGCTTACGGAGAGAAAATACCTGAAAGGGTCATAGTATTTAGAGTCTTTTCCGTTCGTTGAGGACGGTTCTTTGATAAATGAGGCCATTTCTTTTCAGGGGGTCAACGATGAACACGTTGACTAGGAACCGCTCTTCCCTACACTGAAGGTTTTGATAGCAGCGAGACAAGTTATTTTGTGCAATAGCTGCAAGAAAATGATCGGGAGTGACCAGATTTGATATGTAAGGATCGAACAGAGCACTGGCAACTCATTCATTATTGATATTCAAAGGTACCATTGAAGCTGATTCTTTCAATCTTCTTCGCAACAGAAGCAAAGGAGCTTCAGTAGAAGATAAATATGAAGAGTTACTCATTCCAAGGTATTTACAATTGGGGTCCGATTTTTCACAATCTCTAAGTACTTCGTGACGATGTGCACATCTCAGGCCATGAACGAGAACTTTATAACCATATCTTGATTCAATTGTTATGTTCTTTGGGAGTCTCCCGAAAGAGCATAGTGTACATGGTGTTGTTGTATTGTACTCCAGAACGTCCAATTTATGAGCAGCTGCAGGATAGTCCCCGATGAAGCCAACAATATCAAGGAACACTTTACAAAGTGTGCCATTTGGCATCACTGCATTGACTCTATTGACGGTACCGTCCACAATATCATCAATAATGTAGGATAGCGCAGTATTGCGTGACAAAACAGGTGGTGTTATGGAAATGATTCGTAGAGAACTTGTGCTCCGTCTCATTCTCGGCGGGAAACCGAGTGGTAGTAAGTATACACCACCTGCTGAACCTTGCGGGTACATTGTGGAAAAAGGGTCGAAGTCGTCACAATATAGCAAGGCACGGTATACGAAATACGGAGTGCCCCCTTTAAGCACTCCTGTTCAATGCTCTTTCACGTGTTTTTTGCTATTGTGAGAGATACCACTGTTTGAAGCTTGTGCTGGTGCCGTCAAAAGTTTCACGGAAGTAATGAGATTAACTGAAAGTAGTGACAAATAATCTTTCCAGGGTTTCAGAAGCCAAACTAAGCCACGAGAAGGGGCACCTCTCTCGGACCTCCAGAATGAGTGAATAAGCAGCAGTATTGTACTCTTTGACCCTTCTGTCCGAGAGGCTAGCTACAGAAGGCTAGAAGATAGAATGGAACAGATGTCGCCGGGTCTTATGAAAAAAGGCTGCGACATGTCATCGTCAACTTGTTCCTGTGCAGGAAAAGTGTTCCTTGCTGCGGAACAGAAAATCATAAAATTCTTTGAAACATCCGAGAGGTCGACTTATACAGCATTCCCTTAGCTTATGATGACATTGCATTCTGTCCACTGACTGCTCATATGGCTTAAGGAAGTACTTTTATCTTATAGTGATCATTGAATTGCTACACAACGTTTGACGCCCACACTTGAAGCGATTCGTTAACAAAGATGTCGGCAACTCTACCGATTTCTGATGGCACTTGCTTTCCATCATGGTCGACGAATGGGATTTTTTTCACTGTTCAAGCAGTTTTAACAGTGGAGTACAATTTGAATTGATTCAATTATTGATTTAGATGCGTTCATTTCAATATAAGGAGTGTTTCTATTAATACTGCCGAACAAAACTGCGAAGAGGATGGAGTTTTGGACGTCTTAAGAAGCCAAAGACGATGAAAAAACCATACGTGCAGGTCTACGACGAGTTGCAGACCGTTCAACATTTGGCGAGTGCGAGTTCTCGAGAAGGCGAGTGTTTCTCGGCTTTATGAAGATATCACTGCAAGTGTGGGAACCTGGCCGTTATTTTTCGCGCGCACATAAGCTACCTACAACTAAGGACAGACTGTCCTGTCCCGGGCCAGTAGGGCTACGTGTAGTTGGTTTGCAATTACTTTTAATTCCCCAATTATTCCTTTATTTTAGTCATTACTGTAAGACTAGTCTAGCTGACAGTGCCACACTAGGTGGCGCCGTCCTACACTACTTAGGGTGTCACCACCCTAGGCCGTCCACAGTAAACCAAATCCCCCCTCGAGCCAAAGTTACCGTTTTATTTCCGTGACCGGAGTAGTCCGGAAGTTCAACCCTAAATAGGACTCCTCGTTTGTGACCGGCAAGCCTAGCGCTGCAAGGATCACTACAGCTAGACCCTTCTCGCGAGCGGCCGGAGTAGTCGGCGCTACCCCTTTATCGCGCGGCCGGAGTAGTCGTGGCTACCCTTTTACTTGGCCGGTCCCGGAGTAGGACTGCCTACTCTATTCTTTACCCACTGTTTTCCCATCCTTCTTTCCCTAGAAAAATATCCTGGAGGACCGTAGGGCATCCTCCTACGTCTATCGAGCGCGACCTACGTCGCTCTACCCCGCTACTACCACGTAGCTGTCTAGGCCTTTTACACTGGTCTCCCGTGGAAGCGCCAGCTTCCGAAACTAACCACCTGGTGCGTGGTCCTCAGGAGCCATATTATTACAGTGGTCCCTTGACCTAGAAAGGTTTTCCTTTCTCACCTCACCGCGAGCGATCAGCGCGTGCGAAAAAGAAAGGCGATAATTTCTGTCGACCCGACAGCGCGAGCGCGCTGCGAATCGACAAGATGCCTCTTGCCTCAGATGCTTCGATCCGAGGCCGTGCCTCGGATAGCCCACAACGAGGAGAGCCTCTTATCAACTATTCGAACAACGGAGAAGGTTCACGTTCTTCGCGAGTTGGTAATGGTCAGCGAATTCCTGACCCAAGACCAAGAGCCACCACAGCTCAAGGATTAGAAACCGCACTAGCAGTTGCTGATTCACAAGCCGTTCCGGCACCGCAGGAACGTCCAACTGGGAATCACCTTGTGCCTGCAGTGGGTGAAAATGGCGTCCGCACTCCCATTGAGGAAATCCCTCAATCCCTTCTATCTCCCGAGCTTCGCTTGGTCGAGTCCCACCTCGAGCAGATGCTTAAGGACCCCTTGGTTGCGTTCCAGGAAATCCTGGAAAAACGCTTGGAAGAAAAGGACGATTCCTTTTACACCATGTTCCGCCAGGAGATGACCGCCCTCTGCAAAGATGAACGTCGCCGTTCAACGGAACTGAAACCATTCTTTGAGGAAATGCCTTGAAATAGGATCGTGCGGACTACCCGCCGATTCCCCCTGCCTCCGCAATCGGAGACAGTAGTGGAAGGTCAAGATTCCTTAACAGGAGATTTCCTGTTAGAGACCTATCCAAGGTTGTATCGCAAGACTCAGGTCAGCTTGAGTAATGTAATCACTTCGGTCAAGCCGAAGGAATCGTTCGCCGTGAGGGTCGCGAACTTTTCGACCGAAACGCGTGTTTTCGCAAAAGGCCAGATTGTATGGTACGCATCCGCGATGTCTGATACTTTACTCGAGGTCACCCTCGACGAGCAGGCACCCGGCCGTGAAAACAACTCAGCGCCGCAAAGTTTCGGCACCGCCAAAGAGAAACTGGGGGTGGATGACGTTGACTTGTCCCATCTCACCCCCGCTGTGCAAGCCAAGATACGAGCAGTTCTAGTGAAGCATGAGACTATTTGGTCAGGCCACTTTGGAAAATTCCGGGCTACCGAACAGCGGATCGACCTCGTACCTGGGTCAGTCCCAGTACGGCCACACCCTTACCGCGAGACGGAAGAGACAGAAGTCAAGCGAATGCTTGACGCGAAGGAGATTGAGCCCGCTCAATCGGAATTCGCCAGCCCAGTAGTGCTGGTGCCCAAACCGGATGGGAGCAGACGGTTCTGCATAGTCTACCGGAAGCTCAACGCCCTCACGGTCAAGGACAGATATCTGCTGCCCCGCATGGATGAATACCTAGACTTGCTAGGTGAGGCGACGGTATTTACCGCCTTAGACTGTAACTGCGGTTACTGGCAAATACCTATCCGCGAAACGGACAAGGACAAGACAGCATTCGTCTGTCATGAAGGCTTTTTCCGGTTCTGCCGGATGCCTTTCGGGCTGTTCAATGCGCCAGACACGTTCCAACGCACAGTAGATATACTACTGGCGCGATAAAAGTGGAAGAATTGTTTGGGGTACTTGGATGATATCATCATTTTCTCCAAGTTCATCGAGGAACACCTCGATCATGTCGACGAAGTACTCACGGTACTTTGTAATTCAGGGGTACCCTGAAGTTGAAGAAATGCAATTGGTTCGCAACCACTGTCAACTACCTCGGCCATGTGATACGGCCGGGTAAACTCGAGGTTGCCTCGAAGAACATCGAAGCGGTGAAGGGCTTCACCCCACCGCGCACGCAAACGCAACTGAGGAGCTTCCTCGGTCTCTGCAACGTATATCGGAGATTCGTCCCGAACTTTTCCCGAGTGGCGGCGCCACTCAACAAGCTATTGAAGAAGGGAAATCTCTTACAACTTCCCCAGCTTGGTGCGCAGGCTGGCTCTTAATTGGAGGAGACACCGCCTCCAGAAGGAAGAAGAGCCTCCTTATGTCCGAAAAAGGCTCCACACGCCGTGAGGACACACACGAGAACCCTCGTGACAATTTGGAATGGGATCCCCCATTCTCTGTCAAGGCAAAGCTAATCCTTGCTCTCTTGAAACAGGTCCCCTGGTCTAAACTGTGCAACCAGCCGGGACTACACAGCCCTTTATCAGGACTCCTGATTTCTTCTAGGTTGGGGAAATCCCCCCCAACTTCTGTTCAACCAGCTTGGCTGGCCAACACCGTGTTGCTCCGCCCCACGTTGGATGGAAAAACCCATCCCACCAACCACTGCACAGTGACTAATATTGCTCACTGCATACCCAGGTAGCCTGGACTACGATTATAGACATTAGAAGAGGCCACCCTCGCCGCGAAGGCTACCGTACGCCGGCAGACAAATTACTGAGCAATCCCAGTACATCAACAAACCTCTCACGAACTCTTCGCAGACCAACATCTGTCGGTACTGTAACAATCACTACGGAGTGTTCCGAGGGAACCAATGGCACAAACAAGGATAACCTTGTTACAACTCTGTTGGGAATGACTCAACCCGGGATGCTACATTAACTATTCAGGTTAACCTGGATCTACAAGTTCTACTCTAGTTATCCAACTATGAGGGAAGAGGGAAGGCTACTTCTTACAAGACAAATCTGGGACACCAGGTCCTTTATTCAACTACGTGTGGGCTATCTCCACACCAACCACTGCGAAGCTTGACTACACGTCGGCTACGACTGGCCCTCTTGGCCCTCATTACCGCCAGACTGGGGAGGATTCTCCCTCACCTCCTCAACCAGGTCGTCATCACTAACCACCGCTGGGAGGACAACCTCTCTCCCCTTTACCAGGATATCTTGGAGCAAGTCCAGGAGACCAACAATGGTCAATCATCCTGGACGACCGTTGCGTGCAAGCGCTTCGAGAAACGCCGGGCCCCACCGGTTGAATGCCATGGTACCAAAAATTCTCTCGGCTTGTTTGTACTCCTCACGGGAACACCCCCGTTGAGCTACGGTCGAGAAGCTGCCCGACCCAATGGAACGTCCGAACGCCCCCGCCACCCCTGTCGGGCGGCCTTCTTGCGGCAACGACCGCAAATTACCCGTCAAGCGAGGACCCCTATCGTCACAGGGAATCGAACCGCTTGGACTACGCGGGGTAAGCCCCCCTGGAGGGCTACTCGGAGCCCATATCGCTGGGTTAAACTCGACCCAGTCTCCACCAGCATAGACTGGTGTACTCATGTCCTGAGTTTGCGGAAGGACCCGGTTCTTCGCAAGAGCCTGTGATCAGTGTATCTGGTCAACAAAGTCCAGCAGGGCGCTGGCATCGGCGCGGTCGGCCCTTGTCAATTGAAGAAGCAACGATTACAGGCCAATCTTCCTCGCATCGTCTACAGTTGCGGGCGAAAGGTAGTATAGCCTACCTCATCGCGCTTCATAGATCAACTGTATGACGCAATTCTGTATCCATTCAGATACAATGACATTCTACGAGGAATGCTCGTCATTTGCATACGGGCCTGCAATGTCCAATCCGCGGTACGAAATGAACCAGGGAATCTCTGGTAAGAAGCCGTACGGAACTTCGTACTTGTTGCACCAGACAGGGACTGGCACGTACTTGTCACCCAGCGCCGCTGGGTCAATAATTTCCGCTTCGCGGTTATGATAGCTCACAAATGCTCGGTGAGCATGGCGCATCTTCCTTTCGAATTTGCGATCCGAAGGACCGGGGTAGTAGTCCCAGTCAGCGCGAATGCTGACAGCACGCGGCAACGCCGCGCGCCCCTCAAGGAGCCTACGCTCCGTTCCGAACAACAGGGTTACGGACTGATAACCGTCGCAGTCCATGTAGTTCTTAGTTAACGAGGCAATCCTCTTTGCATACGGTGCTTCACAACGCGCAAACACAATGTCGAGGCCTTCCTCGACCGCAAAACGGAGGTCAAAGTACTGACCCCGACGACGAGCACAGGACAACAGCCTTTCTAAACGACGCTGACTAACAGCGTTGCTGTCAAAACGGATTAACCAGTCTTTGCTGGTTGTCATCACCTGGGAAATCCCCGGTGCGGCATGGGCAAGATAACCTGCCCTTTCGGCGGAACCCGTCTCAAGAAGAAGCCCTGACATGAAGCTGAACTGGAGGAAGGAGGAAACGGGTTGTTAGACTGGGGACGGGGCGGCAGGAAGCAAGAGGACGCGCCGGATGAAAACACTGTGCGGAACACTTGGGCTGTCCGGTTTTGTGTTCTGGGAGAGTGATAGAACTCTCCCAACCCACCAGGAGTCCTGGTTATAAAGAGGTTCACCGAAAATTGATACTGTATTTTTCGAGGGATATGCCCTTTTCCTGGGGAGTGCCCAGATACGACCGTGAATGACAATTACTTTTACCAGTCAATTCGCAGGGGGGAGTACGGGAAAACCCGACCAGAAAGGCGCTCCCTCTCATTGATCGGGCCACCCGATCCGGGCTTTTGGAAGTCAATGGTCGCCCGAAAACAGGGCGCGCCCCACAACGGATTCTTACCAGGATTACCTGGTATGTCTTGGATTACCCCGCACGAACGCGGGTTCGAGGAATATGGAACAGCGGGACGACTGCACCCCAGGGGATCACTCGACGACGGTATAACGTCTAGTAGCAGAGGCTACTATTTGGATTCACAGTGAAGCGTTGCTAACCGGGTCAAGCCAGGATCACCTGGCCCAACGCAAAGTTTTAAGAGGATGGGGTACCCAACCCCCATACCTCGTCAATATTGTCAAGGAACCCCTTGACCGCTTGTAGACCCTACACGAAACGACGTGTAACTAGCATTGCTAGTTCGGCAACCGAAGTACTGACTTGCCACGCAATTGGGACACACCAACTGCGTAATGACCTTAGGATATCCTAATTTGCTACGGACTAATGCGCGCGGTACCACACCCCGACCAGGCTCCCTGGTCTTTCTTCTCGCGTTACTCGTACTACGTACTCGACGCTGTGTGATGGGACATGTGGAAACCTGGCCGTTATTTTTCGCGCGCACATAAGCTACCTACAACTAAGGACAGACTGTCCTGTCCCGGGCCAGTAGGGCTACGTGTAGTTGGTTTGCAATTACTTTTAATTCCCCAATTATTCCTTTATTTTAGTCATTACTGTAAGACTAGTCTAGCTGACAGTGCCACACTAGGTGGCGCCGTCCTACACTACTTAGGGTGTCACCACCCTAGGCCGTCCACAGTAAACCAAATCCCCCCTCGAGCCAAAGTTACCGTTTTATTTCCGTGACCGGAGTAGTCCGGAAGTTCAACCCTAAATAGGACTCCTCGTTTGTGACCGGCAAGCCTAGCGCTGCAAGGATCACTACAGCTAGACCCTTCTCGCGAGCGGCCGGAGTAGTCGGCGCTACCCCTTTATCGCGCGGCCGGAGTAGTCGTGGCTACCCTTTTACTTGGCCGGTCCCGGAGTAGGACTGCCTACTCTATTCTTTACCCACTGTTTTCCCATCCTTCTTTCCCTAGAAAAATATCCTGGAGGACCGTAGGGCATCCTCCTACGTCTATCGAGCGCGACCTACGTCGCTCTACCCCGCTACTACCACGTAGCTGTCTAGGCCTTTTACACTGGTCTCCCGTGGAAGCGCCAGCTTCCGAAACTAACCACCTGGTGCGTGGTCCTCAAGGGTCATATTAATGCAGCAAGAATCACTGTCGTTTTCATTATCAGAAGTTTCTCCTGTACTGTGACGGCACAGGGCAGAAAGCAAAGGCTTTTGCGTCTCAATTTGATTTTGTGAAACATTATAAACTGCGAGAATGCTTTGAGGAAAACAGTTCGCAATGACACACCTTCGAAATACATCTACGTTTTTTTAATTAGTAAGAGAACTTGAAATATTATCCTGAGATGTTTTTGTGTGCGCACCGTGTGTTACTGTAACGCTGAGTATTGTACAGTCAAGTTGTGTATTACTGAAAACTGCACAGCCGACTGCTGCAGAGGCGAAAATTGAACAACCGTCCACTGCACAACAGCTGCAGATATTATATGATGCTATCTTATGGCTCCCGTGGCATCGTTTTGTATACAGAAGGCATCATTACTGTGAACCATACTGCAGGATACAGCACAATATTTGAATGCGATCCACAGAGGGCCATCCTGAGATGAGTGGGTGCTCTACAACTGATTCATGGGAGGATTGGTCGGCATGCGTTGAAAAAGACGGCGCTCTTTTCATGATGTTATTGCCTGCGCTGAAATAATATACGAGGAACTGAGTGAGAGAGAAACTTCAGAGGTGAATGCTCTCAGAATATTGTTACGTCGCAAAAAAATGATTCTCTTCCTGGTGACATGATATAAAGAATGTGTGCTTGTGGGTAGCGCTATCTTCGTGGAGGAAAGTGCGATCGGACGAAGGTACGATCGCGCTGTTAGACAGTACTTTAAATGCGGGCATCCAAATTTTGGTTTCTATGATGCTGTCCCAGATATCTTTTGTTGCATGAATGACAAACAGACTCGAGACCACAACGTGAGGGTTAGACTTGTGTTTGACGACAACTGGGGTAGACTTACGTTTTACGTGGAATGCTAGAAAAACCCATTGGAAGGGGATGGTGAGGATATATCACTGACTTCAGTACCGAAGAATGCCATTTTCGGCGTTGATTTTGTCGCTCCCAGAGGCCAGATTTGGGAAACTAGCACTTGCAGAAAGCCATGACATTTGAAGGATAAGGGTTGGGGGGTTCTCGAAGAGAGGAGGGGTCGGGACCCCTTCTTGGTAGGTTTTTCATCCAAGATGAGTGGAACAACTATTCCGCTCATCACTTTTTGGCCGCTCCGCAGAACTGGCTCAATACGGAGGGGGAGTATTACAGTACATTATCTCATCACTAAATTATACGACATGGCCTGTGGCTGTTTAGCAAACAACGTCCATACTGCCTATTCCTATCGAAAAGCTCATACAGAGGCAAATCACATGGGTTACTTCGTGCGGGATGAACTAAATAGAAACACTAAGTATAGCAGATATGGAGGGCGCAAGCTAGGGTTTGAAGACGACAGTTATTCCTCAGTACCGAGGATTACTGGTAGTGGATATAGTGGATACAGTGACCCAAAACGCATTTGATCGAATGAGGACTGTGGGAAAAGTTCAGTTGACGACCATAGCAGATCGTGTGGTGTCGGCAGCAGCTCGTGGGACCCGTACAATCAAGATGGCTCTTATTTCAATTTCAGTACTGGATATGGAAACTACCCTTCCTCCTCTGGAGCCAAGGGTTCGTACGGGTATGTGTTGAGATTGAGATGACACAGCAAGGGTGAACTGTTGTCCAAAATACATCCGCAGACTCGGAGATGTGATCACTAATACGCATGATGAATTGTCACTTGAGTAAGGCGTTACAATTTTGATTCTTTTGATATAGGACAACGCACCCGAGTCATATGTAATAGGAGATAGCTAGGACAAAAAAATCAGCAGTACGGTCGATACCATGAAAACAGTACTTAAGGGCCTGGATCGCTGGGGAATAAGTAAAACTAAAAACATATCTTGCTATATGTTATGGGCCCAGATTTTTGGTTCTGACTACTTCAACTAATTCCTAAGAGACAAAATATCCGAAGTGTTTGACTTCGCTAGCAACCGCGTGTTGTTCGGAGTGAGTGATTTTGTTCTCCATGCAGTAATGTCGAAACAAATGGAAATGCTTAAGTTCAGGGTAACTCCTCTGTCTACAGATAACTACTTTTAATGTTCTAACGACATAAAAGTAATCTGAAAAGGAAAAGGACTTCGGAATTATGTAGTTAAGCCTTGGGAAAACGAGTCCCAGATAGCCGACGGAGAAGAAGAGTCGACAGTAATTAGTAACAGTGACGCCCAACAACGTGATTTGGCTTTGGCATACATTTTGACCTCGGTTAGTCAAAGTCGCAAAGCAGCTGCACGCAAGATCAGATGTCCAGCAGAGGCGTGGAAAACATTGAATACTATGTTACATGCGGTTTCACAAGCCGCCTTAGATGCAAAGCTTACAATGATACAGAATATTTTGCTTAACAAAGGTGAACGTATCATGGATTATTCAAATAGAGTATTGGAGTTAGTCAGCGAAATTTAATAAACATGACATAGGATAGTATCTAATATTGAGAAGAAAAGGGCATCTTTGAGAGGACTGACCAGAGAATTTGATGTAACGGCATAAATAATAATGAGTTCCGACTGTAAAATTCATATGGCAATGTCAAAATTGATAGTGCGTGAGCCACGTATCAACCAATATTGGGAAACGGATGAGTCTGCATTGGTGACACGCGGCATGAAATATGTAAAGAAGTGTTATACATGTGGCAAGACTGAGCACATGTCGAAGAATTGTTGGAAGAGAAGTAACAATTCTGGTAAAAATGATAGAGAAGATCGGAAAGAGAATAGAATGTGTTTCAGTTGCTTTAATCAAGGGCATATAGCCAAAGATTGTCTTAGTAGTTATGCTGACGACAGAAAGAAAAGTAATCACTGCACTGCGAGGATAGTTACAGTGCACGATAAGTTTGTAGCTAAGGCTGGTAGTCGTCAATAAATTACGTAGATTCTTGATTCAGGAGTAAAACGCCATATGCCGAACCACAACTGTTCGAGAGAATTTCAACAACATCCCTCGCGCTGTTGGATGCATTATCGTTGGAAAACAGGAAGTGACGAAATCGGAACGGTATGGAACAATGAAAATGTTTACCATGGTAGATAGTATAAGAAAACATATTACCCTTCACGATGTGCTATACGCGCTGGGCATCATCTATGACCTAATGTATGTGTCAAAAGCTCGAAAACGCGAATTTAAGATTGCCTTTGACGAAAACATGCTAAGAAGTGCATGGGAAGGATAGCGCGCATCCATAAACTATCCGATGAAGTAAATATGGTTGGAACGGAGACGCAGGAAGGCTTTTATGAACTATTGATGAAATTATGCAATGGAGAAGCACAAGTGGCTAAGAGTAACAAGGTGAATCTCTGGCATGCACGGCCAGATCATTGCGGATATTTACAACTGTGTCAGTCGCTGCATCACGTCTCAGGTATCAACAGAGACGAGATAGGTGATATGAGTAGAGACATTTGCAGAACGTGCGCACTTGGAAAGTCAGCGCGCTTACTCCGGAAGCAGAATTCAAACAAAATACTAATTATATGTACTGCAAAACCTGTATAAAGGATTTATACAGATTTAGTTGGACCGATTAGGGTGAACACACTTGGAAAAAAGAACTATTTTGTGACTGCACTCTACGATCATAGTGGATACCCTCTGGTTAGAGTCATCCACAGGAAGAGTGAAGCTAGTGATGATATGATTGAAATCATCAAGGAGATCGAGAACCTATCCTACAGTAAGACAAAAAGCTAGTTAGCATGGGCCGCAACTTAGTGAAGTGGGCTCGGTCGGTTCGCGGTGGGGAATATGTTGGTCCCAATTTTGAGAACTGGCTGAAACAACGAGGTTTCGTTCATGAACTAACCACCCCATACTCACTGGAATCAAACGGGTGTGCAAAAAGGTTGAAAAGATAAATGATGGATATGGCGCGGACGCTCTTGCTATCATACCCAATGACAAAGCCTAAATTGTGGGCGGAAGTAGTGAATGCTGCTTGTTTCATCCGCCACCGTCTAGTCTCGTGCAGCTGCAAGCTAGACTGTACATCATTCGAAGCTATTCACGGGAGGAAGCCGGATGTTGGACACCTGCGAATTTTTGGCTTCAAAGCCTATATATACAAGCCTTCCAAAAGTAGATCTAGAAAACTCGACAGTAGAGCGGGGGAAGAAATATTAGCTTGGTATTGCAGATGTGATGCCTACAGAATTTCGATGAATGAAGGTAAGAGAGTCATCGAGCCAAAATATGTTAGGTTCGATGAAGGGAATATGGCCAGCACTACCTCAAAGAAGGAGAATGCGATGGAGATTGATAAGAAGGACCCAGCAGCTGTTTTTGATTACCTCTCAGGGGGAGAAAATATGACAGTGCAAAAATCAGCACCCGTAGTAAGTGCAGATAGAGAACCGAAGAACGTAACCACAACAGACGGTAGCAGAATAAGTCAACATGACGGTGACAGTCATTATTACAGGCATCTCAGAGGTGATGATAGTGATGATATCATCATCTCGGATAAGAGCATCAATCTAGATGATCTGACGTATTATCCAGATGTACACCACAGTGAGAAGAATACAGCTGGACAGCCACCGCAGAGGTATGGCAACGAGCAGAAACATGTATTACTAGAGACCAATGACGCTGCAGAGGGTGTACCAGAGTGTTACTCGGACGCAATGGGTCGGGATGATGCGACCAAATGGCATGAAGCATTGGAATTCGAGATTAAGTCCCTATAGAAACTGAAAACATGGAAACTGTTAGAAATCCCTGAAGACCAGAAGATCATTCAGACCAAGTGGGTATGTGATCTGAAGCAAGATGGCAACGGAAAAATTGTGAGATACAGGGCTCGATTGGTTGTGAAAGATTTATCTCAGATACCAGGGGTTGATTTTTAGAGGTTTTTCCCCAGTATCAAAATATGCGACGGTCAGATTCATGTTGGCACTGAGTGTGCAGAATGGGTGGAAGAGGACTCTCATTGTTGCTAAGAATACATATTTTAATGCATCACTCTCTGAGGAAATGAACGTTGCACAAGCTGAAGGATTCAAAAATTAGCAGTTTGAGACGTATGTCTACCGTTTAGACGAGGCTCTCTACGGCCCAAAACAAGCATAACGGGAATGAAGTGCTCATATCAATACATTTGTGCTCGAGATGGGATGTGAGCAGAGTAAGGCAGATACAACATTGTATGTTTTGAAAAAGAATAATAAATTCGTTTTTCCATTGGCCTATGTAGATAACATTTTAATCTTTTCTAAAGAACAGGAAATACTAAATGTAATGGTTAGAAAGTTCTCAAATAGATTTGAGATCAGAAAGTCGAGTACTATCGCGCACTTACTTGAAATATCGATTGAAGATAAGGGTGATTCGATCAGGATGCACAACAGGCTAATGATCGAAAGAAAGCTAATGTACTTCAAGATGAGTTATTGTAAGACTGTTACAACACCACTACCCTCTGGATTGGATTTGGTGGAGAACGTTGGATTGAGCTGAGAGATGTCACACCTTACAGACAATTATTTGGAACGCTAATGTACTTAGCGAACAGATTTCGACAAGATATTAGTTATGCAACTAACTATTTGGCTCGCTTCATGCATAGGAGAAGCACCACACTACGGACAGCTGGGAAGCATACCTTGAGATATCTTCAAGGAACCAATAATTTAGGACTATGCTACAGAGCTGGTGGTGAGCTCAAGTTAGAAGCATTCTCGGGCTCAGACTAGGCGCAAAAACGTCCAAGTCAGAAGTATATCAGTGGTAGCATCTTTATGTTGGCTGGAAAACCACTGAGTTGGCGCTCAAATAAGCAATCTGTAGTTATAAAAAGCTCAACGGAAGCTGAACTTATTAAGTTGTAACTTTGTACTCCAGAGCTTCTATGGTTCAGAAAATTTGACAAGTTATTGAAGAAAGCGTTGAGCACGGATGATCTGAAGTAGGTACTAGATATCTTCATCGGTGAGGACAATAAGGCATGCATTGAAGATGCATATAGCTCGACTTGCACAGAATTTGCCAAGCATATTGACGTCGAATACTAATTCCTTGTCGATAATGTTGCAGAAAAGAACATCAGCATAAATTATGTGCCGACCACTGCGATGGTCGCAGACGTCTTAACGAAGAAGTTACGGAAGATCAAGTTCGAGGAATTGAGGAAGCTTACTAACATGGAGTAATGAATATTATAAGGACAAAGGTTGTGTCGAGGGGGAATGTTGAGATTGAGACGACACAAAAAGGGTGAACTGTTGTCCAAAATACATCCGCAGACTCGGAGATGTGATCACTAGTACGCATGATGAAGTTTCACTTGAATAAGGTGGTATAATTTTGATTCTTTTCATCTATGACAACGCACCTGAGTCACATGTAGTAGGAGATAGCTAGGAAAAACACATCAGCAGTACGGTCGATAGCATGAGAAAAGTACTTAAGGATCTGGATCGCTATGGAATAAGTAAAGCTGAAAAACACATCTTGCAATAGTATGACCCTACTAAACACGCATAAGAGCATAGGGGTCAGTCTTCAGGGGGGAGGACAGAATAACGTGAGCCTTATGCGCATGGAAGTGATGAGAATGGAAACTACACTACAAATATCTATTTGAAACACGAAAAACAAGGATCTCACCGTGGAAATACTGGTACCAACTACAACACAACGCACCAGTACCATCTAAAATACATTGATCCATATCGTGCAAACTGCAAGAACCCTTACAGCCAGTGACACTCTAATCGTTTTTTCAGTAGAGCTGAATGTGTAGAATCCGCTTTCTAGTTTTGATCATTGCTTTGCGTAAATTCTTGCGTTCCTGAGCTAAGTCATGAATGTATGACTAGACACAGTTCTAGTTCCAAATAACTGTAGATGCATTTGTCGTGAAACTTGTAAAGGATTCTTGTCACTCTTTAGTAGGTGCGAATCCCCCACTTCAGACAGAATACGAAATATATTTAGAGTTGCCGAAGCTGGGGCAGGCCTAAGCACTTGAAATCATAGCAGTACTGCATTGTGTACTGCATTGCTCTGAGTGGTGGGAACTATGGCATTTCTCTCATCCCGATTATTTTCACCAGTTATTATTCCTGTTTTCCTGTGATTCTCTGGTTGATGCATGACGTCTTATTCCTTTTCATATACCCGCAAGCACCTTTTATTGAGTTAGTTGATGGTAGTGCGCTTCGCGGGCATAATTTTATCTATTGTACACATACCACATGTAAATTCTTCAGGACTTGTAATGACGCCGCTCTCCATGTTTGAGGAACGTATGAACTCTTGCGTTAAGAAACGTAAAAAATGCAGCTAACGCATAAAATGAGCGGAACAAACCCTTACGCAGACGAAGTAAACTTTCCATTGACGGTGCTTGTGCAAACCCCTCAATGTAGTTGGCCGCAACCTATAGAACATTGATATATCTTTGCAACATATGCACATGCTTAGAGCCTTTCCTCCGTAATTTGGCCCCACTTGGTACCATGGTGATGTAATGCTCCGCGACTAACACTAAATATTCATAAACGCTGAACAAATCATACAGTATGTCCTTGTTCTTCACATCAGCTTCCTTATTGTCACCAACAGCACTGCCTTCACTAGCGTCGTCAGTTTTTTATATGCGATTCTCATCATTTTCCCATGCTGCCGGTTGGTAGAGTACTCTTCCTTGAAAGATATCTTTACAGTTCTCTGATCAAGGTCAGATGTGAACTGGCACCTTTCGACGAATAGAAATCCTAGGTCGCAGAAAAACGCTTTTTTAACTTTCTATCTAGACTAATGGAGGTAAGCAGCTACCAGACGTACAATGATTGAATTTTATGACCATCAATGTCGTGCTGCGACGGCTTGCCCCTAAGCTTGTCTGTTTTTCATCCTTCTCGCTTCGTCTGAACTATGCTCCGGCCACAAAGAATATGTTCTGTAACAACATATACCTTCTCTAACCGAGCAGGACGTTTTATTCTGTCCTTGGGTTGCATATTTGGAATGCCATCAGTTTGAAAAAAAACATTGCCGCGGAATGACGCCTCTTAGCTTCCCAGTCTTGAAAGTTTTGCTTGTTACTCGATAAAAGTGTCGGGTTAGTTATTTTGCGCGTTGAGTAAAGCACCCTTGATCACTGCATACCGAAAGCTGCAATGCGGCAATCCTAATCCCTTGTGGTACATCTACTTCATCTTTGTCGTTGGTAAGCTGACGATAATCACTAGAACCACCTCACCCACTCCTCATGTCATCCCAGAACTACTTCTGTTGGAACAATTTTCTCTATTAAACGGTGGATGTTGAAACAAGTTAGATACGACAGTACCTCTGTGCTGAAAGCAACTTCCCCGCAGGAGATGTATTTGCTCAAGAAGTATGCTCTTCTCGTTTTGAACTGCAACTTGGAAATTTTACCCCCTCCATTACCCGCCACAACAACCACACTGTCAAATTTGGCAATCATATCTCTGATTTGACTCGATGTTTTTTGTTTTGCCTCAGGATCTCGCTTTGCATACCGTGAAATTCTCTTCTAAGTTTCTTAACTACTTCATTCTGAAACGATTTGAGCAAAAATGTTATTGTATCAGCGTCCGTGCCCATGTCCATGGGTGATCTGAAACTTGTGCCGGCTGATCTAGGCGTTCTACCCCCTTCATCGGCACCGATGAATTCGGGAAGCCTCCCATCTGGTGACTCCCCAGCTTTTTTACGTTATGTTCTGAGCATAACCCGTTTGAGGGGTGCCAGTGAGTGTTCAAGGCTTGGCGACGTTATATCATCATTTCTTTCTCTTCTCTCAACTATGGTTCCTTCCATGGCCATAGTAGGTGTGTCAGGACATAGGTCAGGGCTAAGAGACCGGTTCAGAAGAGCACTCTTCGTTATTCTGGGAGGTGACCCAAAGAGTGCCGCATCAACGAGAATGCCCTTCTTTAAAGGACGCGTGACTTCTGAGCAATCGCTTCCATCGATTTTTTCGGACCCATCAGTGCGAACTCGCTCCCTGCCTGGAACAATTGATATATATCTCCATGGTTATGCAGCATGTGTTGCCAAAATATTCAACCGAAGCACGGGTGAATCAGTAGCATCCTCTTGCATATTTTTGGCTCCATTCGCACTGTCCGAACTCTCAGTACTGGAGTTTGTTTGCTTGCTTACGGGTTTCGCTGCTTTCAGTTTTTGATTATTATCAAGCTCTTTCTTGTAATTTGCTATTCCTTGAACCGTGTTACGGGCTCGTCAAGAACGATTAGCTAGCATAGAGATACATCAAGTTGACTTGGGAAGTCACTGTTGTCTCGGTTTCCTGGCATGCGTGAGCACTTCACAAGACTTTCATAGGACAATAAAAGGGACGACTCCATGAAGGCTGTGGTACCAGTGTTCCAATTGGGACAAATTGATTTTTCCCTCTCTTTTATGACAGTTTTTCAATGGAAGAAAAAATGCTTTACACCTTATAGATAAACTTATTTAGATGAGTTTGTTCCAGCAACGTATCAATTCATCATTTTAATTCCAAATTAAAGATTCTAACCCTTCCGCAGCACTCAAAAGCATGTTTTTCTCTGGAGGATGTAATGAGAAGTTATAAGTACAACTGTTTTAGTTTCGGTCTGATTACCGGTAAAAATACTCAGTGCGTCTTTTCACTATTTGACTATTTGAACTTTTACCACTTTGATATCAGAATGTAATTCGGCATTGCTCATATCAATGAATTACATCAGTCAAGGAGTACTCCGCACCATTTCAAATGAGCTACTCACACTAAAACTCGCAGATAAAGTGCAGTCCTTCCGTTGCCGATAGTACGTTTATTCCCAACCGCGGTGACCACATATAGGTCCTTTGGACACTAGATGATTTGAGAGGCATATCAGACGTGTGGTGACTTGCAGATGTGCTCTACATTGAGGAATGCTCTTGAAATAACCTATACTTGCTTATGGTGTTATTATTTACCCGGGTATTCAAAGACCTGAGATTGAGGTGCATAATGTAGGCATTGTACGTGGGCGGCTATTGCGTAAACATGAAGGTGATGTTGAAATCGATGTTAAAAACAACTACAACCTTTCCTGACGAGTCAGTAGAGATCAAGTTTACGTGCCTGCACAGGTAAAGGAGTCTAACTCAGTTCTAGATTGGATAGGTTACGGGGAGTTTCAAAGCACGAAAAGAAGAAGGGCCACTTGCAGTAATGAATGTGGCCACGGTTCATTTATTGTTTACATAAGGATATTGAGGCAGGCATATGCTCGTGTAGTTACAAGTCTGGAAATTATGCGTACAGATCTCAGGGCTCATGATGAAATGATATTGAGATTAGAGTCGGTACCTACTACAGGTCTGGTCAACATTAAAAAGGGTCGAAGAGTTGTCATGTATCGTCATCGCGCTTTGTCTCTCAGCTGCGAAAATAAACCCAATCAAAGTAATGTGGAAACAAGCACAAGCTTTTCGAATGCCAATTTGTTCTAGTCTGGATACATGCAGGATACTTTGAAGTAAAACGTGCTGTGCAGCAATTTTTTACGGTTACTCGCATGATGAGAGGAATGGTGCTATCTCCTTCAGAGCTACAATTCTACCCAAGCTTTTCTGAATCACAGTACCCATCCAGTATCAGCTCTTTCTTTTCGATGAAGTTTTCCTCCTTTGCAGCTCTGTGCGCCAGTATGAGCACACACTCAAAATCAGATATGTCGAATATAATTATGACATGTGGCAGTTGGGAGAGGGCGATATCGTAAGGCTTCTAGCAATTTTTTCCTATGGAGATAAACATACAGGTCCTTCCTTTGATTACATTAGTGCAAGCTCAAACCCAGATTACAGGCCGGTTTTCTTTGGAGCTTGATAATACCATAATCGGCAAAGAGGTCGATCACGTCTGGGGTTTGTGGAGGACAAACAGATTGTATGATAAGAATGAAGTTACATACAAACCAAACATGCAGCTTTGAAGTGTGCCTCAAGTCTGGTCTGTAGACCCTTCTGAATGTGCTTCGCAAGGCGTTTAGAGTTTCTTCCCCGTAAGATGGAGTAGTAAACCGGAGTTATGGTGAGGAGGTTCATCGGATTTACGTCAAAAAATCGCATCCAAGGTACCTTGGGAGTAAGTTTACCGTCCATGCAAACGCAGGGTACTGCTCTATGAACTGAATTAGGAGGGCTCTCTTATGATCAGCTTTTAATACTAAAAATACTTGGAGAAGGCTTGTATATTCAGAACCTAAAGTGCTTTGGATAAAGTAGATCTGGGTTCTTACAAGTGTTTCAGTACCGTACTATTCCCACAGACCAGCACTAGAATAAGATGGATAACTCTCCAAATTTAAACATTTACATGTATTTATGCACGCAACTTGTGTCAATTGGCTTGACAATGATACGATATCTACGCTTCGGTACAAATTTACTGGATACCAACCCACATATCTACCACAGTAAATTAACCCCACATTTAAAAAAAAAAAACTTGTGGAAAACTCAGGTGTATAATGCGGTGTGCATGCATGCCACAGGTATGTAGGGAATATGTTTCGGGCAACATGGGAGCTGTTTGGCACTATCAGAGCTATTCCCGGAGAGACTAGGCCATGGTGGGGCCCTCTCCGTGGCCATATTTGCGAATTGTAAATTAAATCTCTTTTTGCACTGTACAGTGGCCATCCACAATCAATTCGTTGATGCGTATCACTCACGCTTAATACTTTTTTAACATCTATACAGACACAGTCATTGGCCTTTAAATTTAATTGGTTTTTCAGAAATATACCTTGTAGTGGTCGCTCCCTCCTCTCCGCCCCTTCCCTGTTCTCACCTTCATTCCTCGCCCGGTCCAAGCCGCGGCTTACGACTTATACTTTGCTGCCTTGTACCGCGTTATATCTGCTCCATCGCCAGAGCACAGGACTCGAGCCCTTCTGGAACTTCTTGCCATCCCGAAGTTGGTTTTCCGACACAACCGCCCCCGCGCTCTTGGCCGCCGCCGCAGGGAAAATTGCTCCAGCCTTGTCGACCGCATCCGCATGGCCTCTAGCCGCCTCTATGATGACCTCTTCGATGAGGCCTCCTCGTTGTTCATCTCCGCCACCCCCTCTCCGATTCAATCCCCTCCCACCCTCGCCCGCCCTGACACGGCCCTTCGCAGATGCCGTCGCTTCCTCTCCCGGGGTAGCTCTTCCCGGGCCACAGCAGCCCTTCTCCAAGTCGATCCCCCACTCTCCCCCAGCGAAGCTACCTTTCAATCCTTGGCTTCACTTCATCCCCCGCCCCCCATCCCAATCACTCCCATGCCCCCTCACGGTTTGCCTCCGGCGCTAAAGTTCTCGGTCTCGGATGTCCGCCGTGCCATTCACAGCCTGGATCCTTCAACCGCTCCTGGGGCCGATGGTCTATCCCCAGTGTTCCTGCGAATGCTGCTTCGCCCGGCAGGTGGGGTCACGCCCGCGAGGGATTGCCTACATGCCCTGACAAAGTTCCTCAACCCTGTTTGAACAGCGATCTGCCGGCCGCGTGCCGCCCGTATTTCTGCGGAGGCCGTCTTATTGCGCTGCCGAAGCCAAACGGGGGAATCCGTCCGATTGCGGTTGGGCTTCTCTACCGGCGCCTAATTTCTAGGCTCGCGGCACACAAAGCCGCCCCCGCCATCCGCTCTTACCTTCTGCCCCATCAGGTCGGGGTAGGCGTCAAGAACGGCATCGATGCAATAATTCATTCTGTGCGTCGTCTTTCCCAGAGACCCGAGTTCCACGATCACGTCTTGGTCCAGATAGATGCTCGCAACGCTTTCAATTGCATCTCCCGCCAGCGCATTCTGGAAGCCGTACAGACACATGCCCCAGGCCTCGCACGGTGGGTACACTCTTGTTACGATGCTCCTACAGAGCTTGCTTTCGGACCCTACTATGTCCGTAGTTCAGAGGGCACTCAGCAAGGTGATCCCCTCGGTCCCTTGCTCTTTGCCCTGGCTCTCCATCCGCTCTTGCTATCGTTACAGGAGAAGTTCTCACCTGCCCTGAACGCTTGGTACGCAGATGACGGTAACATCGTTCTTCCTCGATCCCAAGCCGCTGCTGCCATCCGTTTCATCCAGCTTGAAGGAGGTCCACTAGGGTTCCAGCTCAACCTTGCCAAGACCCAAGTTTACGGCTTCTCCCCTTCCCACTCCCCTTTGGCACTTCCTTGCCCCTTTTCAACCCCCCTGGTTTTATCGTGCTGGGATCCCCGATTGGCTCGGACGCTTTTGTTTCCCAATTTTTCGCAGGCCGCCAAAACGAAGTTGACCGCATCTTCCAATCCCTTCGAGACTTGGATGATGCTCAATTGGCTTTCCACTTACACCGCTTCTGCGCGAACGCCTCCAAGGTCATGCACTTGCTGCGTACGCTTCCCTCCACTCAATCTGCGGTTCTCGCCGCTAGCTTCGATCAGAAGCAGAGGGAAGCGTTCCACCAATTGCAGCTGCCCTGTCCAGAGCGAGCCTGGCTCCAAGCCTCTCTCCCTTCTCAATGGGCGGTCTAGGTCTCCTGCAAACTTCAGACATTACCGAGGCTGCATACGCAGCATCTGTAATTGATTCTTTTCGACTTATCTCCGACCTGCTTACCCTTTCCCAGGACCGCCACTTGGAAGAGATCCCTCGGTCTGCCATCTCGCTCTTATCCTCCCGCCACCCGCAGCTGTCTTCGTCGCTTACAGCTACGGCTCTTTTCGAGCGTTGTTCATCGCCGGTCCCCGGCGAAAGGCTCCAGTCTGCGATCACAACTGAACTCATGCTATCGAAGTCCGATAGCTTGTTCTCGTCCGCGGCAGCCCACGACCGAGCACGGCTCCTCTCCGTGCGCACGTCCTCCGCATCGACTGTTTTCTCTTCGCTTCCTCACCCCCACCGCGGTACGTACATGTCCTCTTCCGCCTGGAAAGTCGCTCTGGCTCTACGTCTCGGCATCGCGCTATTCCCTGGATCTACTCGCTGTCCGGTCTGCTCCCGCCGCTCGGCCGACATCGCACCCGTCTTAGATCCAAGTGGTCAACACGCGTTGACCTGCAAATACGAAGACGGAATGACTCGTCGTCACCACATCCTCCGCAACGTTCTTGCCCGCTACTGCAAGGAAGTTGGGATCGTCGCCCTCGTCGAACATCCGCTCCTCCACCAGGTTCCCGACTCATCTGGGCATTCGGAGTCCCCCGTGCTACGAATGGATATTTACATACCCGCTGCATACGGGCTTCACAGTACCGATATAGCCGTCGACGTTACTGTTGCCCACCCCTCCGCACGCCGCCACATTTCGCCAAGTACGGTTACTGCCGGCGCCGCCGCGACACTCGCAGAGCGCGAGAAACATCGTCATTACGGCACTTACTGCAACCGAAACGATATCCTCCTCTCCCCCGTCGGGATTGATATCTATGGCGCCTTGGGCGACGACGGTAAGGCTTTTTTCCGCCGCCTTGCTTCCTTCGCTGCTTCCCGTCGCGGTTCCTCCCCTCAACAGGAGCTCCGCGACTTCGTTACCCGTTTTGCATTTAGTCTCCAAATAATGCAGGCGCGACAAGTTTATACCCGCCGCCCGCATCCGTAGTTAATTTATAAATACCCTCCGCACGCCTCTGTGCGACATTGTACGACAAATAAAGATCTACCACCACTACGTGGTGGTAGATCTTTATTTGTCATAGGTGCGATGTCGGCCGAGCGGCGGGAGCAGACCGGACAGCGAGTAGATCCAGGGAATAGCGCGATGCCGAGACGTAGAGCCAGAGCGACTTTCCAGGCGGAAGAGGACATGTACGTACCGTGGTGGTCGTGAGGAAGCGAAGAGAAAACAGTCGATGCGGAGGACGTGCGCACGGAGAGGAGCCGTGCTCGGTCGTGGGCTGCCGCGGACGAGAACAAGCTATCGGACTTCGATAGCATGAGTTCAGTTGTGATCGCAGACTGGAGCCTTTCGCCGGGGACCGGCGATGAACAACGCTCGAAAAGAGCCGTAGCTGTAAGCGACGAAGACAGCTGCGGGTGGCGGGAGGATAAGAGCAAGGTGGCAGACCGAGGGATCTCTTCCAAGTGGCGGTCCTGGGAAAGGGTAAGCAGGTCGGAGATAAGTCGAAAAGAATCAATTACAGATGCTGCGTATGCAGCCACGGTAATGTCTGAAGTTTGCAGGAGACCTAGACCGCCCATTGAGAAGGGGAGAGAGGCTTGGAGCCAGGCTCGCTCTGGACAGGGCAGCTGCAATTGGTGGAACGCTTCCCTCTGCTTCTGATCGAAGCTAGCGGCGAGAGCCGCAGATTGAGTGGAGGGAAGCGTACGCAGCAAGTGCATGACCTTGGAGGCGTTCGCGCAGAAGCGGTGTAAGTGGGAAGCCAATTGAGCATCATCCAAGTCTCGAAGGGATTGGAAGATGCGGTCAACTTCGTTTTGGCGGCCTGCGAAAAATTGGGAAACAAAAGCGTCCGAGCCAATCGGGGATCCCAGCACGATAAAACCAGGGGGGTTGAAAAGGGGCAAGGAAGTGCCAAAGGGGAGTGGGAAGGGGAGAAGCCGTAAACTTGGGTCTTGGCAAGGTTGAGCTGGAACCCTAGTGGACCTCCTTCAAGCTGGATGAAACGGATGGCAGCAGCGGCTTGGGATCGAGGAAGAACGATGTTACCGTCATCTGCGTACCAAGCGTTCAGGGCAGGTGAGAACTTCTCCTGTAACGATAGCAAGAGCGGATGGAGAGCCAGGGCAAAGAGCAAGGGACCGAGGGGATCACCTTGCTGAGTGCCCTCTGAACTACGGACATAGTAGGGTCCGAAAGCAAGCTCTGTAGGAGCATCGTAACAAGAGTGTACCCACCGTGCGAGGCCTGGGGCATGTGTCTGTACGGCTTCCAGAATGCGCTGGCGGGAGATGCAATTGAAAGCGTTGCGAGCATCTATCTGGACCAAGACGTGATCGTGGAACTCGGGTCTCTGGGAAAGACGACGCACAGAATGAATTATTGCATCGATGCCGTTCTTGACGCCTACCCCGACCTGATGGGGCAGAAGGTAAGAGCGGATGGCGGGGGCGGCTTTGTGTGCCGCGAGCCTAGAAATTAGGCGCCGGTAGAGAAGCCCAACCGCAATCGGACGGATTCCCCCGTTTGGCTTCGGCAGCGCAATAAGACGGCCTCCGCAGAAATACGGGCGGCACGCGGCCGGCAGATCGCTGTTCAAACAGAGGTTGAGGAACTTTGTCAGGGCATGTAGGCAATCCCTCGCGGGCGTGACCCCACCTACCGGGCGAAGCAGCATTCGCAGGAACACTGGGGATAGACCTCGGCCCCAGGAGCGGTTGAAGGATCCAGGCTGTGAATGGCACGGCGGACATCCGAGACCGAGAACTTTAGCGCCGGAGGCAAACCGTGAGGGGGCATGGGAGTGATTGGGATGGGGGGCGGGGGATGAAGTGAAGCCAAGGATTGAAAGGTAGCTTCGCTGGGGGAGAGTAGGGGATCGACTTGGAGAAGGGCTGCTGTGGCCCGGGAAGAGCTACCCCGGGAGAGGAAGCGACGGCATCTGCGAAGGGCCGTGTCAGGGCGGGCGAGGGTGGGAGGGGATGGAATCGGAGAGGGGTTGGCGGAGATGAACAACGAGGAGGCCTCATCGAAGAGGTCATCATAGAGGCGGCTAGAGGCCATGCGGATGCGGTCGACAAGGCTGGAGCAATTTTCCCTGCGGCGGCGGCCAAGAGCGCGGGGGCGGTTGTGTCGGAAAACCAACTTCGGGATGGCAAGAAGTTCCAGAAGGGCTCGAGTCCTGTGCTCTGGCGATGGAGCAGATATAACGCGGTACAAGGCAGCAAAGTATAAGTCGTAAGCCGCGGCTTGGACCGGGCGAGGAATGAAGGTGAGAACAGGGAAGGGGGCGGAGAGGAGGGAGCGGAAGGTGAGGGGTGACTGGGATGGTCCTGAAACTAGATTCACAGCTGGGAGATTCATGCGTTAGGATCCATGTCGGCATCGGGGGCGGGAATGTGTTCGAGGAGACCATAGGGGTTGATGTCTGCTGGTGTAGTAGGGAGCGGAGGGATGGGCGATTGGGCATTCGGGCGCCGACTGTAATCCACCATCCGTTTGAGGCGGAACAGGGGCAGTCTGGGTACGGCGGCGTTTGAATCCACCTGCCGCTGCTGGTGGGGGAGGCAGAGGGACTGCTCCAGGGAAACCAGGGAGGTCCGACAGTTTGGCAAGTATTTTCGTATCGATATCCCGGAGAGCGGTGGCGAAGGATCGAGCCGGAGACCATTTGCAATTGTCGTCTTCCAAGCGAGAGATTTCAGAACGCCGACCTTGCCATACTGCAACGAGGTCATCAGCCGAGAGATCATTCTCTAGATCCATTATGCCGGAGAAGGTAAGCTTTGGTGCGTCAAAGTTGTCAGAATGCTGCGCTAAGGTGCGGTAAGAGTCGTATGCAGCGTTGACCGTAGATAAGTCGCGCTCCGCCGCACAGATATAGAAGTGGTTCGGATCTGCGGATTGGATAATGGAGCAGGAACCAGGGAATCCCCCGGCAGAGATGGCGGCGCGAAACTGGGATGGGTTGTGGATCTGGAAGGTCGACGGAACAGAAACGCGAACGAAACGCTTCTGATTACCTCCGAAAAGGCCGCGGGTGGCATTGCGAACAGTGCCTGCAAACTTACGGGCTAGGCGGGCGTCGTCGAGATCGCGATGCTCAGTCAAGCCTTGACGACCGAGGGGCGGAAGCCGCCGAATAGGGTGGGTCCGCACCGGGGCTGGGGCCGCCGGAGCTTTGACTGCTCGCAGATACGGGGCCGGTGCTGTGGCCGCAGGATCCTCGTCAGGCGAGTTGGCGTCGGAAGCGGAAGGAGAACGGGGTGCGGAAACGTCAACGCCGACAAGCGCGTTAAGAATGTTCAGGACAGACCTAAACTGCGGGTTGTTCTGGAAAGACGGCTTAAGCGCGTTGAACGTAGAGGTTTGCAGGGCGGATGCGAGGAAATGATCGGTTGATGCGGGGTCAGCAAGGTTCACAGCTCCGTCAAGCAGTGAGGCGGATTTAACCAAGAAATCCAGCGCAGCATGTGATAGAGCAACGACGGGGTTGCTGAGGGTGGCAGCGGGACGGTTTGTTTTCGGCGCCATATAGTGTGGTATGACGAGGGCTGGCCCCAGGACCGATGAAGAAAGGGACCGAAGGGGCGGGACTGCACGTGCAGGTGCGAGATCACTCGGGTAGTCGGGAGATCACAGACACGAAATAGTGTTACCCGCGGGAGTAAATACTTGAAAAACAAAAAGAGAAAGCAACAAAAACAAGAAGGATGAACGCGTTTCGCGAGAAGGAACCCGCGAGCGCTGGTGCGAGACGCACGCGGTGGCGGTCAGTACGGCGGATACGAGAAGAGGGAAGGGGGATAGAGGCGACAGAGTTGTGCAACAATATCGAAGAGCTTCAGAGCGATCCAATGTAGTGCGCCTGATTAAATGCACCTTGGTTCGCAGTGATACTAGAACTTTGAAAAGGGATCTTCAAGTACGCTCAAAGGTTGTAACCGCTGTCGCTATAGATGCAAAACTGTTGCCCGTTGACGATAAGGGCGTTTTGTAGCTGGTAGTCACGATGAAACCTTGAATACCACTTCCAGTTATGCCTGCTGTCTTCTAGCGGTCCATTTACATTGTAGAATCTGCAGCGTGGCGTTATAATGGCTTGAAAGTTGAGCGCATTCTCTTTCCTACAGTCATTGAATACAAGTTTCTCCAAAGGCGCATCATTGAGGTTAGCTATCTCCAAGATTGTGGCATATATACGCAGTTTTCGAAAGCTCAACCTTGTTCTTTATATGAGTAGCAAGTAATTCCGCTCACTCACTTGTACTCTCCAGAAGTTTCTCCTGTTAGCAACGCTTTTTTTAGTTCTATAAAACTGTCTAAAGCTTCCTAGAAAAATTCGGATAGATGCGGTTTATGCTTGCAAGAAAAGATTTCGAAGTCCGCCCATCTCTCTAGAGTGGCTCAACATTGGAGCACAACACATTTCAACAGTATCCCAGAGGTATAGTACTATTTTATTCCTGTGGCATACATAAAAGAACGACCTGTAATAATATTCACAAGCCTGCGAACAGCTTGGAGGAAAAAAAGTGAGGCGAGCACTCGCTGGAACCGACCCCCGCAAATTCTTCTTCAAATGAAGTATAAAATATAAGAACACTTCGTACTACATGTCACTGGTAGTTTCTGTGCGAATTTGAAAGCTCATATGTACCAACGCAAGGACATTACTACTGACATAACCTCTCGAACGGTATTTGATGAGAAGTTCGACCGCTCTCTTCCAGATTCGAAGTCACCTGATTGTCATGCCTTTACTTTCCCTTCTTTGGGCCCTACTATGTCCGTAGTTCAGAGGGCACTCAGCAAGGTGATCCCCTCGGTCCCTTGCTCTTTGCCCTGGCTCTCCATCCGCTCTTGCTATCGTTACAGGAGAAGTTCTCACCTGCCCTGAACGCTTGGTACGCAGATGACGGTAACATCGTTCTTCCTCGATCCCAAGCCGCTGCTGCCATCCGTTTCATCCAGCTTGAAGGAGGTCCACTAGGGTTCCAGCTCAACCTTGCCAAGACCCAAGTTTACGGCTTCTCCCCTTCCCACTCCCCTTTGGCACTTCCTTGCCCCTTTTCAACCCCCTGGTTTTATCGTGCTGGGATCCCCGATTGGCTCGGACGCTTTTGTTTCCCAATTTTTCGCAGGCCGCCAAAACGAAGTTGACCGCATCTTCCAATCCCTTCGAGACTTGGATGATGCTCAATTGGCTTTCCACTTACACCGCTTCTGCGCGAACGCCTCCAAGGTCATGCACTTGCTGCGTACGCTTCCCTCCACTCAATCTGCGGTTCTCGCCGCTAGCTTCGATCAGAAGCAGAGGGAAGCGTTCCACCAATTGCAGCTGCCCTGTCCAGAGCGAGCCTGGCTCCAAGCCTCTCTCCCTTTCTCAATGGGCGGTCTAGGTCTCCTGCAAACTTCAGACATTACCGAGGCTGCATACGCAGCATCTGTAATTGATTCTTTTCGACTTATCTCCGACCTGCTTACCCTTTCCCAGGACCGCCACTTGGAAGAGATCCCTCGGTCTGCCATCTCGCTCTTATCCTCCCGCCACCCGCAGCTGTCTTCGTCGCTTACAGCTACGGCTGTTTTCGAGCGTTGTTCATCGCCGGTCCCCGGCGAAAGGCTCCAGTCTGCGATCACAACTGAACTCATGCTATCGAAGTCCGATAGCTTGTTCTCGTCCGCGGCAGCCCACGACCGAGCACGGCTCCTCTCCGTGCGCACGTCCTCCGCATCGACTGTTTTCTCTTCGCTTCCTCACCCCCACCGCGGTACGTACATGTCCTCTTCCGCCTGGAAAGTCGCTCTGGCTCTACGTCTCGGCATCGCGCTATTCCCTGGATCTACTCGCTGTCCGGTCTGCTCCCGCCGCTCGGCCGACATCGCACCCGTCTTAGATCCAATTGGTCAACACGCGTTGACCTGCAAATACGAAGACGGAATGACTCGTCGTCACCACATCCTCCGCAACGTTCTTGCCCGCTACTGCAAGGAAGTTGGGATCGTCGCCCTCGTCGAACATCCGCTCCTCCACCAGGTTCCCGACTCACCTGGGCATTCGGAGTCCCCCGTGCTACGAATGGATATTTACATACCCGCTGCATACGGGCTTCACAGTACCGATATAGCCGTCGACGTTACTGTTGCCCACCCCTCCGCACGCCGCCACATTTCGCCAAGTACGGTTACTGCCGGCGCCGCCGCGACACTCGCAGAGCGCGAGAAACATCGTCATTACGGCACTTACTGCAACCGAAACGATATCCTCCTCTCCCCCGTCGGGATTGATATCTATGGCGCCTTGGGCGACGACGGTAAGGCTTTTTTCCGCCGCCTTGCTTCCTTCGCTGCTTCCCGTCGCGGTTCCTCCCCTCAACAGGAGCTCCGCGACTTCGTTACCCGTTTTGCATTTAGTCTCCAAATAATGCAGGCGCGACAAGTTTATACCCGCCGCCCGCATCCGTAGTTAATTTATAAATACCCTCCGCACGCCTCTGTGCGACATTGTACGACAAATAAAGATCTACCACCCTTCTTTGGGAACCACGGCGTGACCCAGACATGGCGAATCGCTCTTATTCACCCCAATTTCCCCCATTAGATTGCTACCGTAAAAAACTATTTGTTGATTTCAAAAAGTGACCACATTTCTCACGTGTGTAATTCTTAAATTGCAGAAATCATCTATATTTGCTGAAGAATTGCTGAAGAATTGCTGAAGTTTTTCATACCGTAGTACCTGTACTGGGCAAAGAAATTAAGTATGAATATTTCACGTGTTTGACGACACTGTGCCGCTGCAATGCGCAGAGTGCAACAGGCCATTGGACAACCCCGGATCTTTGTAAAAAAGTCCTGGGATGGACTAACCAGTAAAATGCCGTAATGAAGGTATTTGGCCGAAAAGCGTTCAAAGCAGCTGGAGTAGGAGTCCAATATGAGTTGGAAAAGTTACTTCTCGAACTGATTAACGCACAGCCTGCTGATATTCTATTGTGCCAGAGGTCTGAAGAGATCAATATCTTACCGCTCCTCCCGGTGGCATACGACGTCACAGTAACATCGCCATTTTAAGAAAGGTTCATGTCCATAGGAGCGCGTGAGGCGGGCACCATGGCCAATGCAGCGGAAAAACGGAAAAGTAGGGAGCTTGCTAGCAAAAAAGCAGTCATCCACGGTGAAGCCCTCCCATAATGATCAGAAATTGGATGAAATTTTGTGCCGCTAGCCTCGGACTCACTTGGATCGCTGTCTCTGTCGACGTCGAAGGTAGTCGACTAATACACGGCCACTGTCTCAATCCGCAGTGGATGTTCAAAGGGAGGAGTGAGTACTCGGCTTTATCAGCAGCTTATTTATGCGATTTTGTCCACGTGTGCCGCGTCTTTAATATAAAGGGCCCCACAACATGAAGAGTTTAGCCCCTATATTCAAACCTGATTGTTTTAGGTTTGTTAAAGTAGGGTATTCAAGACTTTTTTCATCACTAAGACGACATAAAGACAAGTAAGTCCGCGCGCGCTTTATTTAGAGGGACAAGGACTCCTGGGGGTAGTCGCTAAGCTGAAAATTTCGCGACTATTTATTTCAGGGATTGTGATCCCGGAGTAATCGTCAGTCGTAGAAATTCACTATTCAACTTACCAGATGGGACACTGAAATGGCCAGGTACAGGGAAGAAGATCTTAGATACAGTCAGTGTAGTTGCGGTTTGAGATTCTGGTTATTGATGTTGTTTAATTGGGTACCTTCTACTTCCTTGTCATGGGCGGTGCAAGGTCCTTTTCTAACACAATACCGGAGTTCAGACTATTTTATAGAATATTTGACTCCTCCAAATAAAGAGAGAGAATCAAGGAGATAATTTAGATGCGAAATGAAGCAGGAGAGTGTGACACGAAATCATTTGGTTGAGAATCATTGATAGTCCTTTGATTCGCGACAATTTTTGCATGTTCCATCTGCATATCTCTCTTGCAAAGTAACTAAGATTTTAATATTCATATTTATTTTCTTTGTTAAAGTTTTATCTTATGACAGCTACAGTTCTTTAGCTTTCACATATTATTTTTTGTGAGGGCCGCTTCCAGTTCTGCTTTCCTCTGTAAGCTTTCCGGATTGCTGTACTGTGCATACTTTCCAAACGGTCGTGTCCAATCGAGGGCCACCACTACAGTGACTTGGCGACTGTAATGGCTTGTGCCGTACTTGACAGGGTATATATCAACGATTTGTGCCTAATACCTACTACAAAGATACCTCAGGTCGATTTTGGTTTCAAATGTTGGAAGAAATACTAGCAGACTTGAATAAAGGGTGGCAAAACGCGATCATAGAATTATAAATAGGATGTAGGTAGATTCCTTTATCCGAAAAGTGCAATAATATGCCCTATCACCTGAAACTCAGGCACAATCATGTTTGAAGTGCTGTTCTTCGGCCTTTTTAATGCAGAAAAAACCTTCTAAAAGATGACGAATGAGGTATTGATGCGTGTCCCGTCAGTAAAAGTGCGTTTAGACCACGTGATTCTAATTTCGAGATCTTTGCAATCCAACCAGCACCAAAATAGGCAAGCAATTGAAACGATCTCACTGCCTCACTTGAGAATCAAAATGGGCAAGTTATTCTTCGCCCAAACCTGAACTAAAATGCTTGGCCATATTTTGGACGAGAATTTTATTGTGGTTGATAAATGAAAGAAGCCTGGGATGAATACCGCTACCGGGCCTGCGTCAGCAGCAGACTTGCGTACTTTTATTTAGCCTAGCATCTCTCATAGAAATTTTATTCAGAATTGCGTAACTATTTTCGCCCCCCTGCATATAGTAATACCAAATTATAGAACTTAACGATTAACATATAAATGTAAAACGACTTTTCGAACTAGAACAGAAGGCTTTCCAGCCGCCAGTAATTTTATAATTGCACTGGAAGAAGCTGCTAGCCGTCGAGAAAGACTCGTTAAAGTACTATTTCTACTCCGTCTTCTCCCAAAGAGGTAATGATGGAAAACTATCTTCACCACAATTTTCAAGTCGTGCTACGACTGAAACATATAATCGTGTAAAAGGTACGAGGAAGCGGCTCATGCTGTCATTGCTGCACAATTAAACTCCATTTCTACTTTTTGTCGCTGAAAAGGTTAAGTTGAGTACATATCATCGGGCCCTTAAAGTTTCGTTCAAGAAGAAATATGTCCAAATTCGCCTGGAAAGATAGCTCGTATTATATCTGGAAATAGGTATTCGATATAGTTAACCAGGATGCAAGGATGAAACAAGAAGTTGATTTTCTTCCCCGATTTAAGGTTCTAAAAATATCGATGGAGCAGAAAAGAGCAATGCGCAAGTAATATTCGCCGATAAACCAGCAATGACTAACTGTGATGCCAAATTAGAGTCCCTTTTCAATTTTTTTTGTGGGACTAGAGGTCAAATGTGTGGAAACTCGGCACAACAAATGGTTGGGAAGAGACCAAAATTTTTTTCTGTATAAAAATAAAACGTTTTCTCATTTACAAAAGAAGGAATACGGTTTTGAACTCTAAGTAAGAAAAGATTCAGCATTATGGAATCCTCCTATGATGAAATGGACCAATGTGACAAAAACAAAAAATTTACCATAGAGATATTTTGGTGACCGGAATTGTATGGAGGCATCTCTAGAATTGTAAAAAGTTGCGGTAGCTAACAAAATTTCACACCATTCCACCAGTATGAGTTTCAATTTTTCAATTCTCACTACCATGTGTTGAGTATAAACTGCCGGGGAAGTTCAAAATCTACTGCGTTGTTTCAAGTATAATGTATGATAAACTTCTCGACAAATTTTTTGGACAGAATGCGATATTTTTTTAGCTTAAGGCAGTAATTTCAGGTTTTTATTCTATTAGAGTTTCTTTATTCCGTCCGCTTGATTATTTTTGGACCCAATAAGCCTATCACTGAATAGCAGTTAGTCCAGGTTTATTCGCGATTAGAAGCAATAAGCTTTCTTTTTGAAACGTACCGGGCCTTCGTAAGGACTTCAAAGTGCAGTCTACAATCTCTAGTCACGATTAATGGGACTTTGCATCAGAGCATGCGTTCTAGATTGTACTTAAAAATACATAAGTTTTCGAGACCATCGACGAAAGGGAAAAATTGGCGACCATTCTAGATCAAAATGTAGGTTTTTTTGGGAGGACGAGATGATTTAAAACACTTATGGGATTTTTCATGAAGGAAAACTATGTAATCTTGCTGTGATTTGGATTCATGGAGATTTGCGAACTGTAGTCCGTACAAAGAGAGAGGTGAGAAGAATGTGGGTTATTCTTAGGGAACCTGGGATTCACTTAACGAGATTGCTGATGGTATTGGACCATGATGCTAACAGGAGCAGTGGAGCCAGGTGAGAAACATTAGAGGGTGAAATGAAATGCCATAGATGGGGAACATAATATTTGAGGTCTATAATTTACTATCTACATCAGACTTTGATGTAGGTAGTACATTAGGGACCTCCCAAAAAAGCGTGCTTTGTACTAAATACCTGCTGTTTCGAAAGAACTAACCAGGGGTAGAAATATGCATGCTAATGTCGTGGTAATGTCTCGAAAATATATTCATCTATGAAAATACGAAAGGTGCCTCTGCACATTTCTCAAATAAATTCCCTGTACCTTTTCTCGTCACATTCAGACGAGTTCCCACGACGATCTCCGATTGGGTGTATTTCGAGTAAAGTACACGGGTAATAGTTTGTCATATTTAGAGAGAATATCGCCAATGAGATACAGGGGCGGATCAGCGCTGAATAATATTAAAATTTAGAGGGCCTAGTGATTCGCTAACAAACAAATTAACTTGTTTTCGGTTGAATAAAGCTTTCAAAGGCGGTCCTGTATATTGTTCAGTATCTTCTAATTAAAAGTATAAAAACGCCATGAATTTACTTATGATATGATTTCTGTAGCGGACAGAACGAAGGCCTCAGTAGACTGAGTTCCAAAACATAAATTCCCGTTCTTTCTGCGATCGGAACTCTCTTGATATAAGAGTTGGTTCTATTGGAAGGGTAAAAATTTGAAGCATTGTTGGCATCTGCAAATATTTCTTATTTACAGTATATTTGTGGTATCGAAAGGAAAAAACCTTGAAAGTAAGGTTCTGATTGGTTGCGCCGGGGGTGTAGTAGAGAGAGCTCTGCATATATAATCGCAGAATTCCCTAAAATATTGGGAACTTCTTCGAGAGATAGAAATCGACCGCATCGAACTTAGAATCCGTAGTGACGTCCATTCCCCATAGCCTCTACCATCTTCTTGCTCAAATGATAACGCTGATATCCACATGGATGTTATAAACTGCTCATCTTGAACGAATCCCTCGCTGTCCATCGAAATCACTTGTTCTATGAATGGTGAAGAAGTAGACAGGACGTTTGCTCCGCGCTTTTTCCTGTAAAAAGGCAAAGAAGGCCCTCCATAGCCTCTTGAAAAGACCCATACTCCAAATAAGGGTGATTCATTCTACAATCAATACGGAAATCTGGTGGCCAGTTGTTTTCCTCGCTTGAGTTATCTGGCGGATGTAACAAGTATCCCACATCTATGTTGCCGTCCAGAAAATATCTGGGATTAAATTAATGGCGCAGTCCATATCTCAGATTTTCTACTTTCTCAGATGAATATAGTTTGCTTTTCATGCCATGAACGGTGCCTCGAAATACAATGTGATTCAATATTAGCATGTCTTCTAGCTTCAGCGAGCCCTCTTGAAAAGCTTTCCTGTTAGATTCAGAATTCGGATATGCCATTGATCCGCGTCTCACCAAATCGCTGTCTAAAGTGGTAAAGTTTCCAATTTTCTGTCCCGAATTCCACATCTTGGAAAAGTACTCCAAACATTTCTCACTTCCAACATCTTCCTGCAGAATCGAAATAACTTCAGATCCAACCCCGTATTTCAGTCCTTCTGGTAAGCGGTACACGGATCTTTTTCGTAATCCACTGCAACACATTTCCGAGGGTACTTCGGCGTACTGCTCCAGTGCCCGCTGGTGCCTTGCCATTAAACACAGTGCTATTGTCAACGTTCTATCCGACAGATTCAATGTATTACCCAAACTTGATAGATGCCCCTCATATTGATCATGATTTTTCCTGTAGGAGTAATCAGCTCCGGGAAAGCAGCAACATATGCTTCGGGACCATCCTCTACAGTATGTGCTATCTGGTATGGTAGAATGTAGTAATAGTTACTATTACCACAATATATTGTAGTATAACTATTACTATTGTAGTAGTAACTATTACTACTATAACACTACTATAGTAACTTTTACTACAAGATACTACAATATATAGTAGTATAACTATTACTATGGTAGTAGTAACTATTACTACTATAATACTACTATATAAACGTTTACAATATATTGTAGTAATATTAACTATGACTACAATATATTGTAGTATTGGCAGTAGTAACTACTACTTTAGTAACAGTTATACTACAATAGTAACTTTACTATTATAGAGTGTTGCGCAAGCTGAAAGCCATCAGTCTTGAGATTAGTCGACAGCCTACACCCCCGGCGCAACCAATTAGAACCTGACTTTCAAGGTTTAATCCTTTCGATACCACAAATATACTGTAAATAAGAAATATTTGCAGCTGCCAACAATGCTTCAAATTTATGCACAACTGATAACGCTATTGGTGGGCAAGCCTGTTAAAACAATGATGTCTAATAAAATTGCAATTACATAGAAAAAAACACTTTCCATCGAGACCTGGATGCGCACAAGTTCCGAGTGGCTTTGCTATATTTATATTGCGTCTTTTCAAGTAGTTCCCCCCACCCCTACACTCACCACTACCCGCACCACTGCCCCTACCTCTACTCCCCCCACTACTCTCACCACTATCTCCTCACTACTCCCCCCACTACCCCCCTCCACTACGTTAAAGGAAAATGGCCAGTTCATCTACTGGTTCAGATATCGAGGTCATCGGCGACAGCATTGGGCTGGGGGTTTATGAAATTTGGGACGGTGGGACGTCATCATGGTTTCGGAACGGGATACCTATGGGTATGTCTTAAAGAACTGGGCGGGCCGTTCGAGCTGCAGGGTGCAGGCGCGCGTGGGAAATCGCTATGGAGCGATGCGCCGCTATGTTAGAGGGTTAAACCCTGCAGCTAGAGACGTTCGTGTATGTTCGGGGGCTTGGAATAACGCGGCGGCGGTCTGGAAAACTTCCAGTTTGAGGCAGGAGTTTAAAGAAGAAATGGCGAATGATTTCGAACGTCTCCTAGATGCGATTAGGAGACAGTGCCCGTCGGCAACAATCATCGTCATAGGGCCGCACAGGATGATGTGTTCGCCTAAGAGTGGGTACGAGGAAATCAGGGCCAACTTCCGAGAAGTTGCACAGGAGCTCAATACGATCGTCACCGTTCTGTCATCCTTCTGTGACAAGTTTAGGGGAGTAATCTTTAGAGATATTAGTGATTTTACTGATAACTTTACTATTGCAGTAAGTATTACTACGGTAGTAACTATTACTACAATATTACAATATTACTATTGTAGTACCTATTACTATTGTAGCAATAAGGTTGCCGACGATTGTGTAAAGTTACTATTGTAGTATAACTACAATAGTAATAGTAATAGTTACTACAATAGTAAAGTTAATATACTATTACTACACTAGTAGTAGTTACTACAATAGTAATATTGTAATATTGTAGTAATAGTAGTAATACTATTGTAGTAACTATTACTAATACTACGTAAAGTTACTATTGTAGTTATACTAAAATAGTAACTTTACTATTACTACGTAAAGTTACTATTACTAATACTATTACTACGTAAAGTTACTATTGTAGTTATACTATAATAGTAACCTTACTATTACTATACTAGTAGTACTTACTACAATAGTAATATTGTAGTATTGTAGCAATAGTTACTACTGTAGTAATAGTTACTACAAAAGTAAAGTTACTATTGTAGTATAACTGTTATTAAAGTAGTAGTTACTAATGCAGATACTACAATATACTGTAGTAAAAGTTACCATAGTAGTATCATAGTAGTAATAGTTACTACTACAATAGTAATAGTTATACTACAATATATTGTAGTATATTGTAGTAAAAATTACTATAGTAGTATCATATTAGTAATATTTACTACTACAATAGTAATAGTTATACTACAATATATTGTAGTAAGAGTAACTATTACTGCAATCACAATCAATAGCATTATCAGTTATGTATAAATGTGACGCATTGTTGGCAACTGCAAATATTTCTTATTTACAGTATATTGTTTTTCTTCCATTCGTGGCTGAAACTAGACCCCGTCCGCCCAGACGTAGACGATCCGTCGGGCGCTGCGGTCGCTTTTCTGCCAGCGTTCATAATCCTCCCACCAGTCTGCTTTGAGCCGCGAGATGGTCGTCGATGACAGACTAGCAGCATTCGGGCCAAGCAACGCGCCCAGCTCAGCCTCAAGCGCTTGCTCGATCAATTGTCGCGCTCCGGAACTTATCAAGTCAGTCAACGGATCAACCGAAAAACCAGATGAATCGGGTAAGGCGATGATGCTATTTCTCGTGTGGAGGTGTAATGGCATCAGATGTAATACATTCCGCTTAAACCAGATGTAATACATTTGTATATATCCTAGGATATATCCTAGGATATATACAAATGTATTAGGATATATCCTAGGATATATACAGGATCGTCTCTGATCTCCTTAACTCCCAGCGCAAGGCTGTCTCCGATGACCTCAATTGGTACCCCATAAGACGAGCTGGCCATTCTCAGTCTCAATGAAAACAAGTTTTGGCGGCTTGTCTCACTTTGCTACGTAACAATACGTAAATCTCATGCAGGCTGTTCAACGTGAATTAAGCCTTACGTGCCATACGTGCAATACTGTAGAAGCAACGTGGCTGCATCAACATACTTTGGCTGCATACTTGTGCAAGAGTGATTTGTACGCAGCCAGTATAATGAGTATAGTGTAAGCCGTATGCAGCCAGTATAGGCAACTATAGGATAAATATAGAAAACACTGTTTACTTGTACACGTACCACACCTATAATAATGTACACGTACGACAGAGAGGAGAGAGTACACATATGCCACCCTGTGTACAGTATTTTGAGCCTAGAAGAAAGACAAACCATCAACCAACCATAACATGCCAAGTGTCAGAATGCTCTACAATGATCAGCTCAGCTATCGCCACTTGTAGCGATATGAGTAGTATGGAGGCGTATCTAGCAGCCAATCAGAGGGCAGAATACAAAGTGGTTTCAAAAATGGCAAAATGCGCCGTGATTTTGAGTTGGCCAAAAATGTGCTTTCGTCCCAGGTAACTTTCGATTTGGCCCATTTTGCACGTGTCATAGGTGTGCACACCGAAGAAGGGTGCAGCTCGCATATTCATGCTACAGGTGTACACGTGTCCAGGTGGCAACTAAAAACCATGGGATCGCATGCATTCTATCACTTTTCAACACATCCGAGGCATGGACGATATTCTTTGAGTGTGGACTAATCTTTCATTCCATGTCTTTTAGGAGGCTTTGTGCGCCAAATGAACCTCGTTACATGTGTCAAGCACATACAGCTCTCCTCGACTTGTAGCAGTAGCCACGATGCAGTCAATCTTCTTCACAGAGCACTTTTCACGAATGAACTCAACCTAAAGTCCGTTGTCGACCGTCTTACGCAAAGAAATTAAAGAAAACGCGAAGGTTGGAACGTGCAACACATTGGTGAGCTTGCGTTGCTTTTGAACTCCGTTCACTACAAGCGTTATGAGGACGGTCCCGACTCTAGCTACTACTGCATACGCTTTCGTTCCCATTTTTACGTGACTGTTTGAGACCTCCCTGTAGTCGGATAATAGTCTCTTGTCAAATGTCATGTGAGCGGAGCATCCAGATTCGATAACCTAAGCGTTTGACGTTACGTTGATACCAGAGTTTTGTACCTTGGTCATCAGACATATGTACTCGACTTCATTAATTTCCGGATCACCTTTTTCTTGAGCAATCATCGCTGTAGGCTTCCTTGACTGTCTACGTGGGAAACAGTCAAGTGGCGGCGGTCGCATCCCGTTGATGATTTTTCCCCAGCAGCGGGCAGCGGAGTGTCCATTGTGACCACAGTTGGTGCATGTCAACGTCGAAAGACGACTTGACTCAGGGATCTGTCCAATAAGGGCAGCACTTGGCGGAGTCTGCCTTCTAGAAAGTTTCATCGATGCACGTTGCTTTTCTTGGAGCAGACGACTTTTTACATATTCTACTCCGAACGTTTCATCTTCAGATCCAAGAGCGTCAAGCGCTACAATGAGATTTTGAAATCTCTGCGGAAGACCATAGAGAACTGCCGTAGCCATTTCCTTGTCATAAATAATGACTCCCATTGACTTAAAGCGAGCTGCCAGGTGTCGTACACGTCCTATGTATTGCAATAATTTCTCGTTTTCTACCATGGTGACCGTGTAAAAGTCTCTCCGGGCCACCAGTTTACTCAGTAATGTTTGGCGCTCAAAAACGTCCAAGATGGCATCCCACATCTCTTTAGCTGTGACCGCATCTCTCACATGATCCAAGTGATCATCAGACAGTGACAGGCCGATGATGGCCCGGGCCTTTCCATCCCTTGCTTCCAAGTCTTGTAAGTGGAAGATTGTTCATCTTCAGGAACAGTGTTATTACTAATGTACTTTTCCACATCGCAAAGGGCCAGAAAGAGCTGAATCTTCTGTTTCCGCACGTAAATTGGTATCTGTGAGCTTTTTGATCCTTATAGAACCTCCTTCTTGAACTTCTCTGCTACTCATTGCAATACCTTAAAGTTGCTAATGTTCTGTTCGAAGATCCCAAGATGGGGACCGATTGTCCCATGCAGTGGCAAGCCCACTTCTATAAGAACACAGCACACGAAACTCTAAATTAAAGCAAAGGCCAGAGACGTCGCTTCAAACAAACAAATGGATCTTTTTAAGCTCTGTGAGACAAAACTACTTTCAAGTGTTCCTTCCCGTTCACGTGTTGCTTGAGAACCTCTTGGGAATCAAACATATTATCACAAGCAGTACACCTAGAGGTCTTTTTCTTGTTTTTCTCTCTATTCCTTTGACCCCTAGACTTGATGTGATCGTAGAAAGTCTGTGCGCTATTGCATCTAATATCATAGAGCTTGCAGTAACTTTTTTGCCTCGGTGGAACTCTTCGTTTATCCTTTAGTTCCTTCTTGGCAACTCGATCGGCAAGGGCTTAAGCTTTCTTTGCTGAGAGGCGTTGAAATTTCTTTATTGGCTTATCTAGAGGTACTGACTTACGAGGGATCCTATAAGTTCCCCTAGATGAGGGAAGGGCGAGCGTCTTTGGCGGCGGTCCTTCTGGCTCGAGTATTTCGATCGATTCCACAACTGCCCTCACCACAGATGGCAAAGTCCTAACTGTCGTAGCCCTGGGCACTTCGGGCACGAGGGCTAATTCCGAGTCTAGCACAACCCAGCAAAAGCAGGACAAAAGTGGAAGTGATCGTCAGTAATAGCTTTTGGGATTATGAGTCTTTTGACCAACCAAAAGGTGCAAAGAGAATCACTTCGATGTGCAAAGAAATAGAATTATTCAAGTAGCTTACAAGAACAGGTAGGCATAATCAATAGAATGAAATAGGCAAAGTGAAACAAAGCAACAACACAGGGCGACTGGCGGGATTCAGAGATAGACATGGCGTTGAACTGGGCCCATAACCTAATGAAAATCGGGAAAATTGAGGTGCTTTGCTAAACGGGTAAAGTTGTGGGCTTGACTGTGCAGAATTTACTTGGTACTCTAAAATTCTGACCTTAAGCACAACCTACAACTATTCACTAGCCCCCTGCGTCCATTAACGAAACGCCCTACACTGAGCCATTTAAGCGGATTCAAAGATATTGGCCCGGTAAAAAAATTCATTAGGGCATTTTTAGAACCGTTTCCAAAGCTGTCAAATTTGTGTAATCATTTTGGCCAAATACACACATCAATACAGCACCTTTTTTTTGCAAGCTCGTCCGAACCGAATTCCGTTATACCAAAATTACGGACTTTATGCGTCATAAGTATAATAAATTCACATAACTATTTTTGGATGCAGTCGAACAAAACATAATCATAACTAGAAACATCATACGTATGATTGAATCACACAACTGATTTTTGGATGCAGTCGGACAAAGCAATATCATAACTAGAAACCTCATACGCATTATAGAATCACGAAACGGATTTTTGGATGCAGTCAGACAAAACAATATCATAGCTAGAAACCTCCTACGCATTATAGAATCCTGTAACGGATTTTTGGATGCAGCTGTATTAAACCATAGTCATAACCATTTTCTTCATACAAAATATAAAATCAAATACCTCTTTCTAGGAGTCATGACAGCATTGCAATAACAGACTCCTACTGTACGAGCTAAAGTACAGTAAGTAGTACAGTACTACGTATAGTACAATGTATAGTATGAAGTACAGTTCCTCATGTGGCATTAGTTGATAGAAAGATCAGGGGATGATGAGGGATGAGGAGAGAGAATGAAAAGGAAATTAGGGAAAGAGCGTAGGTGGAGAAAGGAAACTGAAAGAAGATAGAACGGCAAGGGTGAGGTTGGTGTTGAAATCAAAGGCAAGTCCGTTCCTCTTCTTTACTTGGATGAGCTATAAGACTACAACTATATACTGTTTGCCGGTACTCACTTCGGCTTTGTGAAAGCAAAATGAAACCAGCAAAACCTACGTTTTCAGTACTACCTTTGTTGATTCTATAGCCTACCCAAGCCGAGATGACTCAGAATCCCTCATTTGCATGCACGGGAAATTCATAATTACCAATATTCAAAACGTGAGCAACATTACGTTCATGCTAGCCATGCACGTTCTGTTACGTAAACATATATAAAAAAGTCAACCAATGAATTATGCCTTACGTACCCCGCCTATGCAACTGTAATATCTCGCCCTGTAAAACCCAAAGGCGGGAACTTAAAATATCATAAGAGTAGAAAACAATTTTCGGCGGGCTTGTCTCACCACTTTGCTACGTAACAGTACGTAAAACCCATGCAGACCGTTCAACGTGAATTAAGCCTTACGTGCCATACGTGCAATACTGTAGAAGCAACGTGGCTGCATCAACACATTTTGGCTGCATGCTTGTGCAAGGATGATTTGTACGCAGCCAGTATAATGAGTATAGTGTAAGCTGTATGCAGCCAGTCGAGGCAACTATAGGATAAATATAGAAACCACTGTTTACTTGTACACCTGCGACACCAATAATATTCTACACGTATGACAGAGAGGAGACAGGACACGTATGCCACATAGGAGACAGTACACGTATGACATACTGGGTACAGTATTTGAGCCTAGAATAGAGACAAACCATCAACCAACCATAACATGCCAAGTGCCAGAATGCTCCACAATGATCAGCTCAGATATCGCCACTTGTAGCGAGTTGAGTGGATGAGCGGATGTTGATGTTGAAATATAGATGGAATGCATGCGATCCCATGGTTTTTAGTTGCCAACTGAGCACATGTACCCCTGTAGCATGAAAATGCGAGTGCCACCCTTCTTCTGTGTGCACACCTATAACACGTGTAAAATGGGCCAAACTGAAAGTTGATTGGACGAAAGCCCATTTTCGGCCAACTCAAAATCACGGCGCATTTTCCCATTTTCAAACGACTTGGTATCCTGCCCTCTGATTGGCTGCTAGATACGCCTCCATACTACTCAAATCGCTACAAGTGGCAATGTCTGAGCTGCTTACTGTGAAGCATTCTGACACTTGGCATGTTATGGTTGGTTGATGGTTTGTCTTTATTCTAGGCTCAAAATACTGTACACAGGGTGGCATACGTGCACTGTCTCCTAGGTGGCATATGTGTACTGTCTCCTCTCTGTCGTACGTGTACATTATTATAGGTGTGGTACGTGTACAAGTAAACAGTGTTTCTATATTTATCCTACAGTTGCCTGGACTAGCTGCATACGGCTTACACTATACTCATTATACTGGCTGCGTACAAATCACTCTTGCACAAGTAGGCAGCCAAAGTATGTTGATGCAGCCACGTTGCTTCTAAAGTATTGCACGTATGGCACGTAAGGCTTAATTCACGTTGAACGGCCTGCATGAGATTTACGTACTGTTACGTAGCAAAGTGGTGAGACAAGCCCGCCGAAAATTGTTTTCTACTTCTATAATATTTTAAGTTCCCGCCTTTGGGTTCTGTTACAGGGGGAGATATTACAGTTGGGTAGGCGGGGTACGTAAGGCATAATTCATGGGTTGCCCGTTTTATTATATGTTTGGTGGAATGATTGGAAAATTATGGTGAATATGATAGGGGGGCTTCGACGTGGCTGTGATCCACAACTAGAAGCAAGTCACGCTGTCACGTCTGCATCTCGGTTGCATTTGCATCCGCCGGACTGTAAGCCACTCGAGATAAGGCCACGTTGGCAGCGTACCGTTGCTCAAGGACTTGATGTGCGATCAGAACCCGTCGGACAGGTCTATACAACCGACAACTTGGAAACCTTTGGCACAACTTCTGGTCCCTCAAGTCGTCGCTTGTTCTCATCCTTCGAACCAGCTCCAGACGAATCACCGTCTAGGCCGACATTCACACAACACAACACCCTTACCATGTCTCATGCTGAATCCTCCTCTGCTGCATCAACCGGTTCCCGTATCGACGCCCTCGAAAACAAGTTTTCAACCCTCGAGAATCAACTCTCTGAAGTCGTCAATTTGCTCAAGGGTGGTGCCGGTCCTTCCGCCCAAGCCGCTCCCGCCGCTGGGCCCTCCGCTGCCGCAGATCCGCCGTCGGATCCCGCCGATCAAGCCACGGCCGCCGCCGAGGCCTTCAAGGTTGGGCAACTGCAGTTTTCACTGCCGCCCCCAAGTGCCGAGCAGGTGGGCGAAACCTTCGCCACTCGGCGAGCTTACGCCGCTACCGGCAAGCTCAACAAGTTCGAGAAACCTCTTACCATCGCTCCCTTTCCCGCAAAAAGGTTCATTCCGGAACCTGAAGGCCTGTTTGGACGCATCAAGACAGCCGATTAGAGGGACGGGTGGGAAGCTGAAGTCCTCTGGAACGTGGGCAACAACTGCGAAAACGCCCTCGCCAGTGCCCATCGAGTCACCGAGGCCCTGGCTGCGAAGGACGTCCAAGCCGCTACCGAGGCCTTCGCAGTTCTACATCACTTTCTTGAAGCTTCCTATTCCAGGGTATTGGAACGAGTTGATTTCTTCACCGACTCCTTGGAATCCGGTAAATCAGAGGCTATTCTTCTCCAGAAGTACCTCAGAGAAGACGACTTCCCCTACGCATCCGATTTGTATCGAACTACCAAACACAAGTTCGCCGAGCTCCGTTCGCAAGCTTACGCAAAGGAGTTCAACAAGCAACAAGCCGCCGGAAATCGCCGCCCTCCGAAGGGACCTGGAAGGAACCAGCCTGGTCCGGCCGAAAAGCCTAGTCGCAAGTAAAGCGGTCATCTCCGCCGTCGTTTTGTCCTATGTCTCAAGTCCTGTGGCGCAACACCCAACGCGCCGCTCCCTTTTGGTCCCAGACCCTTCAGGCCTCCGAATTCCTTCTTCGGGCACTCCGTTTTGGAGTTTACGAGCGCCCGGTGAAAACATCCCTTTCAGACACTCAATTCCGCCTCTCTCAAATCCCTATCGATCCGTCCGACCGGGAATTCTTCGACGACGCAATCAAAGACGCTCTTCACCGTCGAACGTACGAAGAAATCTCAGCTGCCGAAGCTCTTCGTCTGTACAAGGATGGCTACCCGATTTCCAACGCATTCGTCGCAGTTACCGGGGAAAAACAGCGGTTGGTTGTAAACCTTTCCGCCAGTCTACATTATTTCGAGACATGCCTGTCAAAATGGAAACCCTGGAAGGGTTCGCTCTGGATCTCAAGCGTTCAGACTACCTTTTCTCGTTCGATATCGCGAAGGGCTACCACCATTTTCGATTGCATCCCGATATTCGCAACTGGTTTATTTTCAAGGTGGACAACCGATATTTCCGCTGTATCGCCCTCCCTTTTGGATGGAAGCTTTCGCCGGCATATTTTATCAAGCTCATGAGACCCTTCGTCCGCTTCGTCCGAAATCGCCTTCGTCTGCGTATGCACCCGTACATGGACGACTTTCTGGTCGCGGTTCGCCGACGCTCTCGTCTTCACAAGGCTCGTGTGCAAATCGATCGTCTCTTGAAGGCTTGCGGACTACTTCGCAAGGAAGAAAAGGGAAACTGGGCCGGAACGCAGTGTATCGAACATCTCGTTTTACTATCGATACCACTCGTATGATGTTTGGAATAACCGCAAAGCGAATGGAAAAACTCAAGGGTATCTCGCAACAGTTGCTCCGCCAAGCACGTCGGAACCGCCGCCTGGTCGACGTCCAACTGTTACGGCCACTTCGCAGGAGTGGCAATATCATGCTCCCTGGCCATGCCACTCGCACGGTTCTACACCCCGATCCATCTACGATTCGCTCAAGCTGAACACATCCAACTCAGGGAAACGGGTGAAGCTGCTTCACTCAGCGATTCGGGACCTCAAACACTGGCGCGATCTAGCTCACAGTCCGCCAGAGAGGCCCGTGTCGACCCATCCCCCACGTTGGCGCTCCACTCGGACGCATCGACGACCATTGGTCAAGGGGGAACCTTGGGCTCCAATTGCAACCAGGAATCCAAGGAACGTGGGAAGCTCGTGGCTTATGGGATCCTCTTCTTCGCGTCAAGCCAATAACATTCTTGGAGCTCCGCGCCGTGACGGACAACATCCGGTCGTTCGCCAACATGCTCAAGTCAGGGACTCACCTCAGAGTATGGGAGGACAACCAAGCAGTCGTGGCAATTCTCAACGCTATGACAACCAGTCCCGACCACTCATGCAAGAACTCCGCGTGTTACACCGCTTGTTACAGAAGCTGGGAATCTCCATAGAAGCACGTTACCTCCCGTCAGCAGTCAATCGTTTCGCAGATCGGTTGTCACGACTACACACCCTCGACGACTGGAGAATCAATCAGGAGACACTCCAACCGCTGCTCGAATCATACCATCCGACTATCGACCGGTTCGCCGACAGCAGCAACAAGGTCTGCGCCAAGTTCAACAGCGAATTCGCGTGTCCTGGCTCCCTGGGGATCAACGCGCTACAACAAGACTGGCGTTCAGAGCTCAATTTTTGGAATCCTCCTCTCAAGTTGATTCCACTCGTCGTCAACAAGATCTGCCACGAACAGGCAAAGGGATACTGGTCACGCCTTGCTGGCCCGCTCAGCAATGGTACACGAAATTGCTCCGTTTGGCTCGTCCGCACGTTTTCGCCGCAGAAGATCTTTACCTCCCGCCAATTTGGGCCCCGCAAACAATGCCCACTCCTCCGTGGAAATTGGCCGTCTGGAAAATCTAGCAGAAGAAGCTCGTACTCTACCTCTTGCTGTTACGCTACAACAGTCGGTGCTTACAGTGGCCGGGGCTGGGCGACTAATGGGGGTACCACGATCGCTCGTCTGATGCCGAAAGCGAGAGCACCGAACACGTGGAGATCAAATGAAATTTTGTGGAAGAAATGGCTGGTATTCTGTTCTCAAGATGGTATTGACCGCTCTCTGGAAATGAAGGTGCTGTCCTTCGGTATCTGGGTTGGCTCTTCGAGGAAAACAAGATTAGTGCGGGTTCAGTACGCAACTACCTCTCGGCTGTCACTACGGCGCATACTCGTATTGGGCGGTCTCTGGCACTCACCACTCATTCAATTGGCTGTGGATGCCTTTCAACAAGGGACAGGGACCGAAAGTTGCTCTCAGACCGCTTACAGAGCGGCGTGCTCTGCCAAGCTCAGTTGCTCGTCGAATCTTCGCCCTCCGCACTCGCGTCTCCGGACACTGATCTCGATTTCTACGCAACGCCTGTGCCGTACTCGTCAGCTACATTTTCTTTGAACGTGGCGAAGCTGGGGTGTCTCTGTTGCTGACCAACATCACTGTCACTCCGGATTCAATCAACATCGCCATCGCACTACGCAAGAATCGTAACCGGGTTGCTCATACTCTTGCTTACCGCCGAAATCCTCGCTTCG